>JAZGTJ010016224.1:0-12837 GCA_036877575.1 Botia almorhae
TCAGTTTGAGTGTTTCTGTTTCCAGTGTGACGTGATGAATGTTGAATTCAGTTTGAGTGTTTCTGTTTCCAGTGTGACGTGATGAATGTTGAATTCAGTTTGAATGTTTCTGATACTAGTGTGACGTGATGAATGTTGAATTCAGTTTGAGTGTTTCTGTTTCCAGTGTGACGTGATGAATGTTGAATTCAGTTTGAGTGTTTCTGTTTCCAGTGTGACGTGATGAATGTTGAATTCAGTTTGAGTGTTTCTGTTGCTAGTGTGACATGATAAATGTGGAATTCAGTTTGAGTGTTTATAAATGTGCAGTGGCAGGAAGAGAGGAACATCGGAGCATCTCTGCTGTTGGCCGGATTGAAGCAGAAGAACTCTGTCGGGTTCAGCGCTCAGCTGCTTGGATGTTCACTCATAGGTGTGTATCAACATGACTGCTGCAGCTCCCAGTGAGAGATCACAGAGACAGACTGACTGATCACTGACTGTATTTCCTGTTGTGACAATTTAAAAAAAAAATTAGATTTGAATCTGTAGTTCAGATGATCTGAGCTCAGACATGAATTATAAACTCATCTCATGTTGGTGTCTCCAGGGAAAATCGAGCTGTCCAAAGGGATTCACGCCGTGTTTCATGAGATGCCCTTGATTTGGACCTCAGGTTATCTTGGGCGGAGTCTCGTCATCATGGACACAGTGTGTTCTGACTTCCGAGATGTGAAGTTATCTAAGGAAGTTGTGAGTATTTACCAAGATAGTGTGCAAAATTACATGTACTACATTAACTTTGGCCAAAGGAAAAGTTCATAAGTATAGAACTCGGATAAGTATTATGATTTAAAGAACCTTTGGAAAGTGAATTCCCACATGATAAATGAGATTTTTGTGTAGTATTTTGTAAAAAAATCTAGCAGTCACCAAGGAGAAGATCAGACCAGGATGGGGAATCCCTTAAGCTTTAAATCATGTTCTTAAAGGAAGTTTGCTTTCACTCAGAAGGAACTTTCGGGTGTCTGACAGATGCTCTGATGCTCCTTGTGTCAATGTGGCTGGACATGTGAAGAGTCAGATGCAGTTTGTGATCAGATTGACCATATGAGATCTTAATACAGTTTATGTGTAAAGTAAACACTCAGTGATCTGCATTTCTTTTACTGACTTTTACAGATCTGTTACTGACTGTTCAGATGATGAATTATTTGATAAAGTGTCAGGAGGGAAGTTTACTTGAGGAATACTGGCAGTGTTTTTATCTGTTTTTAATGTGATTGTCTGTCTGAGGCAGCAATGAACATTTGTTTGGCTTTTAGTTGGATTGTGTGGAGAAAATCCTGAAGACACTTTCAACAGACGAGCAGATCTCTCAGAGCGAGAGTGAGGTGCATCTGGAGGAGCAAGATGAAGAGGAGAGAACTAAACTTCCTCAGTACATCAACAGATTCAAGGTTTGTAAAAAAACATCTTCATCAGAATGTTTGTGTGCTGATTGGACTTTAGAGGAAAAATGAACTTAATTAAGACTCAACTTAATTAAACTTAATTAAAACTGAACTTAATTAACTCAAAGAAATCAAGCGAAACAATAGAAAACAAGGATCTTCTGTTTCTAAATTCAAAAGGAACTGAGTAAACAGCTGGAGGTCCAGGACCAGATAGACAGGAGATGTCTGGAGACTCTGACCTCCATCCTGACTCAACAGATTCTGGGCCCCTGTGAAGAGGCCGACATCACTGAATACCAGAGGAGAGTGATGGAGTGGGAGGCAGAACACCGACACCTCGTTCAGAGAGAGACAGAGATGAGGCAGACAGCCCAGGCAGGGAAACAGAGATGAGGCAGACAGCCCAGGCAGGGAAACAGGGATGAGGCAGACAGCCAATGCTGCCCAGTGATCTTCCTCGAGTACGAGACTTGCTGTGAAATCAAGCTGACAGGAACAGCTTATTGTTTCAGTGTCTGTTTGTCATTGTGGATTGAGAAGCGTTCATTTTTTTCAACACACTGTAAATCTGAACAGTAAAAATAAACTGAAAACCTATCAACCTATGTTTAGTCTCCAGACTTCAGTTTAGTGCCGGATTTACACTCAAATACTGAAGCAAACATTATTTTGTGTGTCTCACAGTTGTCCGTTTTTTGGTTATTAGCGAGATCTTTTGTTTGGGTTTGTCTGATGTCTTTCACAATACTGTTATCGGTTCATTTCCAAATCAAACAAACCTGCTGAGTCACATGATCACTTTCCTCCCCAGTGACCTCATCAATGACCTCATCAATGATCTCATCCATTGATTCAGACAAAGAAAAAAAAAGAGCATCAGTTGGTGTAAAACAAACACAGAAAATAAACAGAATAATCATTGAAAATACTAGCTAGAACTACAAGAAAAATGTACATACAGTTGATGAATAAAGAATGAACTGTCCATTTGGTGGCATGTGGTGATGTTGATGTGCTGTGTAGCCTGAGTCTGAGAATCAACACATTTACATTTAGTCATTTAGCTGACGCTTTTATCCAAAGCGACATACAAATGAGGACAGGAAGCAACTTCGATTACAATAAGCGACAACAGTGAATAAGTGCTATACACAGGGCTCAGGTTTTTTAACACAGTATAAGAAGTGTAAGTATTTTTTTGTCCCCAAATAGAAGTGGGGGTGTGTTAGTAAATTAGTTGCGGAAGAAAAGACGAAAAAGATTAGTTTTTAGTTGTTTCTTAAAAATAATAATAACTAATAATAATAATAATGACTCAGCCATTCTGATGGAGAATTCAGCAGTGAAGACACATTGTGTTTCTCACAGAAATGCTGATCACATCTAACCTGTCTGTGGCCAGAGGCGTTACATTTCCTCTCTGACAATCCTAAATAAATCAAATATTTTCATCCAATAATGATATTGTCATTCAAGGCTGAAGTGAGCTAAAATTGGATGTGGTAAAGTAGTTAATTATTATTATTAATAATTTGGTTAATTAGTTTTTATTGTCCAGCGTTTCCTCTCTGCTTTAATTTGTGTGTTAATGTGACTGAAAACTATGCGTGGACTGAAAACTATTTTTTGAAGTCATGTAATATGACAGCAGATTTTAATTGGGTTAAATATATTCAGTTACAACTGATTAAAGCTGCTCATCTCTGTCTATCACAAACTCTCGCTTTTTTATACTCCCAGTCTGGACACACTGGGACCAGCTCTGAAATAATTCAATTCTATCTTCAGTTAAAAGCTTCAGGTCTCTATTAAATGTTTCTTTGGCCTTAAATTAGATAAATACAGCTTTCCTGTAGCTCAGTGGTTAGAGCATGGCGTTAACAACGCCGAGGTCATGGGTTCGATACTCAATGTATAGTGATCAATGTGTAGTGTAATGCAATGTAAGTCGCTTTGGATAAAAGCGTCTGCCAAATACCTAAATGTAAATATATTTCTTTAAATTACACATTTGCTTACATATCTAAAATATAAATGTTATTAGAGCAAACAGTAATAGATTAAAATAAGCTTTGAGTATGTACATATATAACACAAGACGCAGAGTCTCTGTTTATTACTGCATTGTTGTGAGATGAACAGTAAACACACACACACACACACTTGAGTTTCTGAGTCAGACATCAGCTGCCAGTCTCAACAGTTTATCTCTGTTTCAGACAACACTGAAGCTCCCCTTTGTCTACTTACCACCGCTCATATTGAGAAGATCTTATCAGCACCTGGACAAACATGTTCAGATGCTGTCCTGAATCAAACAGAAGGATCACATGAATCATAGAGGGACAGATGATCAACTCATCTGTGTGAAATGTGAAGGATTTCTGCACAGTAGATTCATTTTAAAGAAATGTCATTTCAGTCTTAACTTTACATATTAATTTGCTTTATTGTTCACTTGCATATCTGCATAGCATAAAACTGTACACTAGCAGTCACCACTGTTTTTCACATTATAGAATAATAGCAACATCATAAAACTATAAAATAACACACATGTGAACAGGAGAATTATGCAGTGACCACAATTACAATCTAGAATCCTAAATCTATTCTATCTCTTGTCTGTCTATACACACTGCAGAGAGTCTGGCCATTCTCTGTACCTTTGCATCAGATGATTTTAAGCAGCTCGTATTTGTGTGGTATGTTTGAACAAGCATGTCTTTATATAGAACTTTATAAGGTGAAGTGTGTTTTTATTGTATAGCATGTACATTCTCAGCCCATCTGATGTGAGCAGGCGGGGCGGTTACAGAAGAACAGAAAACAACATTTCCTCTGTCATGGGAACCTTTGTCCTGCGTGCGCAGACTAACTTCTGGAAATGAGAGTTCAGTGTTTGATCAGATCGAGATGAACAGCAGCGCACTTTTACGCACGATGGAACCGACGATCCCCGCAGTCATGTTCATTTTTGGGGTCGTTAGTAATCTGATCGCCATCGTGGTGCTCTGCAAGTCCCGAAAGGAGCAGAAAGAAACGACTTTCTACACGTTAGTTTGCGGACTGGCGGTGACGGACCTGTTGGGCACCATCCTCGCCAGCCCGGTGACCATCGCCACATATGTGAAGGGCACCTGGCCGGATGGAGACCCGCTATGTCAATACTTTGGCTTCGTCCTGCTCTTCTTTTCTTTGGCGGGTCTGAGCATCATATGTGTGATGTCAATCGAGAGATACATCGCCATCAATCACGCGTATTTCTACAACGATTATGTGGATAAGAGACTTGCAGGCGTGACGCTCCTCGCCATTTACGCATCCAACATCCTGTTTTGCGCGCTGCCCAGCGTCGGCTTTGGAGAGGTGAAGATGCAGTATCCTCAAACCTGGTGCTTTATCGACTGGAGAACTAATGTGAGCACACATGCGGCGTTCTCGTACATGTACGCCGGCTTCAGCTCGGTTCTGATTCTGGTGACGGTGATGTGTAATGTTCTGGTGTGCGGCGCCCTGATCCGGATGCACAGAAGGTTCGTCAGGCGCATGTCTCTCGGCACTGACCCGGGGAGAGCATGTGATCTCGGCAGGAGTCAAAACTTTAGGCGTCTCGCTGGAGCTGAAATCCAGATGGTCATTTTGCTGATCGCCACCTCGGCTGTGGTGCTTATTTGTTCGATTCCACTTGTTGTAAGTTCCTGGATGTTGTGTTTTCACTGAATGACCTTTATCTCAGGGATCTTAAGTCCATGTTTTGCTGCCTCAGATACGATTGCCAAAGGTTCTTATCTATAGTGCAGGAATTCTCTCACGAACAGAACATTCAGATGAATCCGGTTGATTTTCCAGCGGTCTTCAGTTTCACTTTCCTGCATTGTTTAGTGGATTTGAATGACCCGGGGGAGGATGATAAAGTCGCGGGTTTAGTGGGTCTGAATGACCCGGGGGAGGATGATAAAGTCGCGGGTTTACTGTTCAAAAAGGGAAAGAGTACACCTGTATAGAGTACAGGGCAAACACTTCTACACTGCATTCTTTGAAATATATTTTCATTACAGAGTCTGTGATAAGCACAACAATCTGAGTGAGAAGTTTTTATTCTCAGGATTGTAATAACATCAGCACTGGAGCTGCATGAGCCAAACCTGAAGATCCATGATGTTCTCCAACATGATCTGAGATTGTGCTGAAGAACATCTTGTGAGCTTTACTAGAAATGAGGAAACAATGTTACATTTCATTATATTTGCTTAGTGACAAAAGAAGAGAATTCGAAGTATTTCTTCTGTTTCTACTTCTTCGTCTTTTCATTATTTTTGGGGACTTTTGGAACCCTGTGTATATATTTATATGTAATAAGTAATTCTATGTGTATGTGTGTATATATATATATAAATGTCATTATCTTTGTAACTGGACATTTAATTGTCACATTTGGTTTATACTGTAGGTCCAAGTGTTTCTTAACCAGCTTTACAAGACACCAGTGGAGAAACAGCTTGGGAAAAATCCAGATCTATTGGCTATTCGCTTTGCCTCAACCAACCCCATTCTTGATCCCTGGATCTATATCCTGCTGAGAAAAGCAGTGCTCTCCAAAGTCATTGAGAACATCAAGTGTCTTTTCTGCAAGATCAGCTCTCAACAGGGTCCAAGCAGCTTCCACTGCATGGATGGACCGCAGGTCTCCTCCATCATCTCCAGAGACTCTCCATCTGTTGTGTCTACAGAGCTGAGGGAACTTACAAGTACCTCACAGACATTTTTATATTCACCTGAGGCCACACAGAGCTGCTTGGACAGCTGTCATTCAAGCCAGTGTGACTCCTGCTTATCAGAAGGATGTTCTGAATGTGTCAATCAGAACAGTCTGGTCACAAAATGGAGAGACGGCCCTGCAGACAGAGCATGCTCAGAATCGAGAGAGCAGTGCTTACATATTACATTAACTAATGTGTCTGTTCAGGAGAGAAGTATTTAGCTCACTAATGTGTCTGTTCAGGAGAGAAGTATTTAGCTCACTAATGTGTTAGTATTTCACTTCATCATTCTCAGACACATGACCTGAACAACTTTTCAGAAAGGGATTTTCTGTCTTTGCACTTTGATCATGTGTGGTTTTCAGATTAGTAATGTATGTGTAATGTTGTGTAATATATCAGTCCAAAATATAATCAGCTTGATTACAGATATTTTTTTATGTGGACTTTTGAAAGAGTAATAAATCAGCTGTAGAGTTCTCACAGTATTTTTTGGATCGGTCAGGTAAAGTTTATAGAATGCCAAAACATGTCTCTCACTGCCAGATCATGTGTAAGTTTGTTTTTCCAGAAGAGTTCAAAACAGTCACATTAAGATCAACAAGAAGCAAGCTGCAGGAAATAACCTAGTTAAAATGTTTCTGTAAAAAGTTCCCAATGTCCTCATTCCCAAACAAATGTTTTTCAATAGTAAATAAATATATTCAACATGTAGTTTCTGCTCAGTGCCTTAACAAACGTAATCACCTGAAAATAAAAAGCTGATTCAGATGTGTTAATTCAAACTGATAGTCCCCTGTTTATCCTTCCATTAAAGCAAGACAACACTCTGAACTGACTTGATTATTATATTTCCATGCATACTGTATGAGTCACTGTGTCATTGTCTTGTGTAAACTCATCAAATCATATTCTGTCTGAACACTGATGTAAATGACACACTGATGTTCACACTGACCAGCTTTCATTTCAGTACAACAAAGAAAATGAGATGAAGAGACTCCTGGAGCCTTTCTTCAGCTCACTTACAGAAACACTGAAAGTGACTGAGCAAACGTTTGTCTTGATTCAACTCATCAGACTGACTCATTAAACTCAGATCTTCAGACCAGGAACCCGACGACCCCCTTGTCCTTCTAATCGTTTCAGAAACATTCCTAATGCTCAGGATACACTTGCAGTTTAAAATTTCCTAACCAGTAAGATTACAACTGTTCCCATGAATTGATGCTTATTACACACTAATCTTTGTTTACAATCAGTCAGTCCAAAGAAAATATGAACTTTCTCTGACCAAATATTTATGTGTTAACTTTAAAATGTTGTTACAGTTGTGAGTGCATAAGCTCTGTTATGATATTTAAGAAAGTAAACCATGAGAAAGAAAAGACTTTGGCCCACATTGTTGTTTCTTATATTTAGGAAGGTCCCAAATCGATTGGATAAAGGAGGCTCACTTTTTTAAATACTGTGTGCCAGTTTACTTTAGTATGATTTATTATGATACATACATTGGCTGCCTCTGATGTTCCTGTCTGAGATCAAATGATAGACATGCTGGATCTACAAAAAACCAGTGGTGAATAAGAAAAAACAGACATGATTAAAGGTGAACTTAAAAAAGTGTCACACAGAAACAAACATTTCCACAGTTCATCTTAAATCACAGTGGTTTTATTCTCTGAAGTATGTCAGTGAAATAAGATCACATTATTTTAGCACTTATGTGAACTAAAGTCTTAGTGCTTTGTAAATATAATATATATTTATATATAGTAAATATATAAGTATTTGGCTGTTTTCTGTTACTGCAATAAACTGCTGTATTAGCATTAGTTGTCCTGCTGGAATGCAAATAATTTTCCATATTTTCTCACGATGCTCCTGGTAGTCAGTGTTTGTTTTTACAGTATCTTTATCACCAGTTCTGTTTACACGGTCCTGATGCAGTAATACAGTAAATAATCAGGAGTGTCAGTGGAAAATGTGGAAATAGCCAGAGGCATTTGATGCTCTTCTCCTTTATCTCACATTTATTTAATGTCCTTCTTTCATGTTCAAATCTCACAGAACAAGTTATAATATAAACTCCAAACCACATTTCTGCCACGTCTACAGTTGTGAGCTGTTGGAAAACTAATCTTAGCTGTAGTTATCTACAATTTTGTGTCTATCAGCTGCTGGTAAAGACGCATTGCTATTGTAAACCTTTATTTTAATTTTTTGTGCCTTCTTATTTCTTGCGGATATTTGGTTAAGTTGAAGACGCGCTAGTGACGCGCAGCCACCTCACACGCGTTCGGCGCTGATGACGCGGAGGGACGTCACGCGTGTTTCTGCCCTGATCTAGTGAAAATCGCTTTTTAATTTTTTTATTTAGTAACAACGTACACAACATGTGTAAAAAATATAAGAAACAAGAAGTCAATAAAAATATGACAAAGATAGTAACAATGATAATAAACAAGAAAGCAAAACTAAGAGCTACGAAAATGAAGAACTATACAGAGGAATATAAATAAATATAAGAGTCCTTAAAAGGGATCCAATTTCGAGGCTTTACAACAGTCTTTTTGGCCTTAGCATTTCTTACACCCTCTAAATGCTCTAAAATACTGACAAAGCTCAAACTTAAAATGCACAAAATTAAGTGTACTTTTTGCCCATCTGCATTAATCAATGTGATATTTCCCAAACATAATAAACAAATAAAGAACAAAACAAATTTTCTTCTCTGAAGGTTTATTATAAAAATATTCTTGTCTTAAAGTGTAATGTCAATTCCAGAACTGTCCTTAAAGAAAACCTTAAAATCACTCCAGAACAATTTAGTACAAATACAATCAACAAAAAGATGGCAAATACTTTCATCATTCATTTTACAAAACCCACATTTTAAGTCAATGTCAATCTTAAATCTTTTTATAACCTCATTTACAGGGTAAATGTGTCACCAATAAAATATTATTCCCAAACCAATGTTCAAAAAAGTGTTTTATTCTTATATTTAATATCTTTATTATTCCAGTAACACCAGTAACCAAGATAACAGAGCTTGCCTATAAAAGTTAGATAACTTTTCGGGGATTTTATTCATGTCAAAGTTGCAATTGAGAAGAAATTTAATACCGCCAAAAACTAAATTTGGGATATAATACCATAATTTGTTATTAGACTTAATACAATTTTGGACCCATTTAATTTTTAAAAGTGTTAGCAGCTTCAAAGTCAACAGCATTTAAACCACCTTGATAACTTGATAAAACATCTTGTTAACTTGCCTAATAATTGACTTTGGAGCATCCAACACCATTACTGTATAAGCTAATCTTGACAGCCGATCTCGGGCGCGTCTCGTTCAGTAGTCAGGACACTGAACAGGGAGTCGGCCATTTTAAGGGCTGTTTCAATCGTAAAATCGTTCCAGCGCACTGAAACCTTCATTTCCTACAAATCAACGTTCACTATGCTCTCTTACCGGAAATCACGTCACATTTTTGACTAATCGAAATCGCACGAGCGAGCTCAGTAAACATATCTTAATAACTGCAACGCAATGTAACCTTTGGAAAGACAAACGTTTATTTCATATTTAAACACACACTACTAGACAGACAGGGACCACAATCTACTTAACATTTTGATTTTAAATTAGTGTCCCAGTGTGTGTAACGAGCTAGGGTCCTTACCAGTGCCCGAACCCGTGTAGACAATAGACTGATTCATGACCTAGGGAGCTGATTGAGACACACCCCTCGTCTTCTGCTGGTTTGTGTAAATATAATGTCACCATGCTGTAACTGTCTGCAAGCAGTGGTTAAACTCGCAGTTGTCTAAAAAGTATTGGTGAGTATTCTGTTATCACCATTAGCTGAAGATGTTGAAACGTTATAGTGGTGACCTATGTTTGAACTGCCATTTTACCTCGCCCTTGTACAACTCAATATTTCATCCGTTTCACTCTAAAGAATTTGTCATGTGATTGTTAAAAACGGCTAACTGTCAATCCCTCAGCCGCGCGAACTTTTGCTCTGTGCTTCCTTTTAGTTGGTGTAAATAATGCATTTATAATGAATGAAGCTGAAGTGCCGAGACCGAGCGTAACACAACAGAAATAATCATTTGCAAGAAGGGGTTAAAATACCCTTCTGTATTTCCACACGCGGTTTGATTGACAATTGACTCGTCTGTCGGTCATCGGTCACGTAATGAAGGGAAAGCCCGCTCGCACCTGCGGCCAGTCTCTTCCTGGCAGGTGTGCCTAGCATCACAGGTCACCATCGTCGTCTTTCACCTGGAAACACACAGTCAACAGTTAGAGTTACACTGTAGTAAATAAATTAAAGATGCTCTCGAAGCAGAAAAAAACGCAACAGGAAACCGAAGAACAGGACGATGACGGGGAGGAGGAGAAATCAAAGTCGAGCAGGAAAGGAAATATCGGCAAACAGAGAAAACACAACGGGTGATGCGAGGAAGAGGGATGAAGATGATGAGGTGACGAGCAACAGCGGGGATGAACGTGACAGGCGCAAGAAGAGAAACGAGAAACTGACAGATGTCGTTTAAGTGACAAAAGACTAAAGACAGCAGGAGGAAGATCTCACCCAAGAACCACGAGACAGTCATGGGCTCCAAAGACAAGAAATCCAAAGATGAAGGCAAAAAGAAGAAGAAAGAGGAATCAGAGCAAGAGGAAGATGATGATGACTCCCAGAAGAAGAAGAAGAAGAAGTCCAAGAAGGGAACGACTGACAGTGATGATGAGGGTAAGAAAGATAAGGGCAAGAAGAAGAAGAAATCCAAAACCATCGACTATGTGGAGATCTATGAGAACGAGCTCAGGAACTATGAGCCTGACAAAGTGGAGAACTATGAAGATGAGTACCACAAAAAGAAAGGTAAAGTGTCACTGAACACTCTTCACTGAACACTCTTCACTGAACACTCTTTAAACACTTAAATAGACATGTCAACATCTCTTTAAACTTCTGAAACGTGCTCACCTCAAACCTTCTTCAAACATTTAAGAAATGTTTCAACAACAAAGTCAACTTTGCAAACACTCTGTGTCCATCTTAAACACTTAGAAACACCTCAGACGTCTTCAACACCTCCTTCAGATGTGAAGATGTCTTGAGACACTGCTATGATCTGTTTATTAAGCTGTTGATTTGTATTATTTCTCCTTGACATGTCCATTAAGGGTATTTTTGTGCTTTGTTTTGAAAGGGACCTTGATTGTTTCAGCGTTTGTCTGTTATTCACTAAAGTGACCCTGATCTCATCACCTGGCATCTTCTGCCATGGAATCTCCCTATCAATAATGCATCTGGTTGATTGTGTGTTAATTCTCACTCCTGCTCCACAGTCTATGAGGTGGTGACCATCACAGGAGACATCAGTGGAGCAGGAACTGATGCCAATGTCTTCATCACACTCTTCGGTGATTATGGGATCACTCCTAAGTTGCATCTTGCCAGCAAGTGAGTCTACTGTGATTATGATTTAATGAACTTCATTCATAAATGTCTGTTCATAAGAATCAATTTCCTGTTCAAAGCTGGTAGCTGCAGAATATGTTTAATTGTTGATTAATCTTCAAACTCTTGCTGTGATGGACAGTAAGTGGATATAATTATATGACACACATGTTTGCTGATGAAATGTAACCCCGTCCTTCTTTCTTTCCCTGAATCGACAGCACAGAGAAGAGGTATTTGTGTCCCTCTCTGAGGAAGGGAAACACACATCACTGTTACTGAGTCTGTGTTGTGTTGTGTATTTGGACTTTGCACATGATATTCTAGAACCCGTCATCAAGGACCTGTACTGAGCTGATGTGATGATGTCTCTCTGAGAGAGAAGAATAAAGATTGATAATGAATCCAAAAACAAGGCAACAGAGCCAATCAAATATAGAGAGAATGATGTCACACAAAGCTGTAGGCCAATAGGCAGATTGTCATGAAGATAATTTAAGTGCATGTAGATGCAGAGATAGATGGTGATGACCTCATCAGTTTTGGTCCTCATGATGAAAGGCTACAATATCCATGTGCTGTACATCAATGTGATGCACTCAGTGTGACTCTAATGTGTAGCAGAACAACTGAAGAACCAGCAGCTCTGTTTCTCACATTCATAATGTGAACATTACATGATATGTGTGTTTATCATTTTTCAGCAAATACATGATATATTGGCTGCTAGTTATCATGTATTTTCTGGAAACACATAGTATAATGAAATGTATGTTATATACTGGGCAGTGTAAAGAGATGCAGAGAACAGCAGTTGAGTTTTTAAATGCATTTCTCCTTCAAGGTTTGAGCTAAATCTGAATAATCTTAATCTGTGTCTATAAACGGTAAAGGAATTTAAATTTACTGTGTTTAGAGGTTCAGGTTGAGTTTTAACCTCTGTGTTTGTTCAAAGGTTCAGGGTGAGTTTTAAACTCAGTGTTTGTTCAGAGGTTCAGGGTGAGTTTTAAACTCAGTGTTTGTTCAGAGGTTCAGGGTGAGTTTTAAACTCGGTGTTTGTTCAGAGGTTCAGGGTGAGTTTTAAACTCAGTGTTTGTTCAGAGGTTTAGGGTGAGTTTTAAACTCAGTGTTTGTTCAGAGGTTCAGGGTGAGTTT
>JAZGTJ010016225.1:0-12837 GCA_036877575.1 Botia almorhae
AGACTTTCTTAAAGGACTTTGCCTCTAGTCTTTAACAGATGCCTCTGCTTTTAACTCCAGACTAGCTATTTTCAGCTCCACATCTTGCCCTTCCATTGTTCCCCAGTCACATGCTAGCCCGCAAACAACTGAGCATCACTATTCCACTGCACAAACGGAGCACAGGGGGGCCAAATGACAGATGATGTGAGAACAGTAACAACTGGAGCACTTTTTGTTTTATTTCAGTCTCCTTAATATAAAGCAATTGTTCCCTACGAGAGGCATGGCCTCAAGTCTGGTAAGCAATAGGGTAACAAGGGAAATATGAAGGGCTGGGGAATACAAATCAAACCATTATCAACCCAAAAATAACCTTAAAACTTTTGTTATCCATTCCTATTAACGGTAAAAAGCCCAATAAAAGCAGGAAGCATACTAGACAGCCCTGCAGAGGTAGCAGGGGAGAGACAAAGAGAAGACCTTGTTGTGTTCTTTCTTTCATTAGGAGTAATTTGATCTAGGGCATTGTGGGAGAAGGGCCCTGGAGAAGGTACGCTTGGCAAACATAATGATACAATATAAAGACATACACATGTACGCGTACAACAGTGCACCATAATATCCTTATGGGATCGTTAACACATAACAGGCAATTATAGATTTCGGCATACTGCGATAAAGGGCTAACGTCATTTTGCGCTTCAGCAATATGATATTCAAAGATCCTGTTCATACCATCTGAAACATTAATGACACACTACACCTCCTGTTTTTTTATAGCATTTCCACCCATATCCAGCCAGTTAGCCATACAGCTTTGCCACGCCCAAACCCTCAGTATAACAGACTGGTGATGCTCCAAAGCAGCAAGCACTGCATATTGTGCGCAGTTGGAAATGCCCGGAATACTGTATAAATACTGTATTCCAACATGCAATGCACAGATCTTCCATATCTAGTTGTTAAATACACAAGAACCAATATCAACCACGATTTCAAATGTCAAATTTCAAATATTTGCCAAAACGAATGATCAAAAATGATAAAAGGGTCGTGACCCTTTTACGGATTAAAAGCTTATTTTAAAGTCTTATTTTTGAAAGCGGACATCATATGCGGAATTAAGTGCTATGTAATGAGGGCATGTACCACAAAAAGGCAAATTACTAGTACCTATTGTCTCACTATACCACCTGGTCCCACTCTTCAATCCTCAGTTCTCACAGTTCTTTTGCATCAATACACGCACACGCGCACGCACACGCACGCACCTTACTCCACCTTCTAACATCTCCTACTCTCTCATCTTCACTTCCCCTCTCTTTACTGCTATTTCCACCGGTCTAAACAGAAGGTAGATCCATGCTGTCAGCAGTCTCTCTTGGCCTCTCGTTGACGTTCGTGTTCTAATAGATGATGCATCGACCCAAAACTCATCTAAGACTGGGGCAACTGATAAACAAGGAAAGACAGATCCGCTTCCTCCTACAAGACCACTACAACATCTGCTGCTTGCTCACAGTGATTACATGCACAGTACTCCTATAACCTGCTGATGGCAATTTACGTCACGTGAACTGTACGTATGCGCCAAAATGTGGGTAAAAACCGAAGAATACTTTTGCCTTAAGAGAGTGATAGGGTAACAAACAGTGCCAGCTGTTCTCTGTAAACAGACAATGTTCTAAACCAGATAAAGCTAAATCAAAGATTCGGAGAATGAACTCGGAAATGTGTTTATTGAATGTGTGACTGGTCTGTGGGGCAGATGACATCACGTCCCCCTCAAGAGCTCAAGAACTCTTGGTGCTACCTGCTGGCATCGGAACTGAACTGGCAACCGTCTGGTTAAAAGTTCAATTTTAACCAATGGACACAACTGGTTAAAATGAGAAGAGCACAGTCCAGATCTCGCTCTCACTGGATGAATTCAGCGTGACCTTTAGCAAAGCAGCACTATCATCCCACCAAACCATGGATTTACAATTGTGACTCCTCAATTACTTAACAGATTAGCACACCCCAGACTTAAGTAAGAGTACAAATGTACAGTGGAAAACCAACTGAATGACAAGGGTACAACACAATTGCAAAAAAGTTAACTACTTAGGTACTTCACCCCCATTTTAAACTTCACCTCCATTTTAAACACTTTTGCTGTCTATTTACAATATCGTACGTATATTTATCAAGATCGTTTGGAACCCACTTGTTTTAGCTGAAAAATATCCATGCCAAGTAATTCATAATCCATAATCATAATCCAGGCAATGTTTCTGTAATTAACCCTCACAAAGCACTAAATGAACGCATTACAAGGGGACAACAAGGCAGAAAACAAACCAAGAGGGACAGTGGATGCCAGATACTTGACCCCGAAGGGTCAATAATACCGCATTGCCAATCATATTGGTTGTCACAGTTTCCGCAGCAACCAAACATCCAATCATTGGCTTGCTGCTGTGTTTCCATGATCACAAGTCTGGTAGGAGGCATGTGGGCGATGAGAAGAATCAAGGGAAGCAAGACACATAAAAGAGAAATGAGAGAGAGAGAAAAGGAAAAAGACAGAGGGGGGGAGGGGGGACCGATGATAAAGGATGGATGACAGTTGAAACGCATGCGGGTGCAGAATATGATGCTTCTGAGCTGCCTTGAGTGTGACAAGCTGGCTAGAGGCTAAATAAATTAGATCAGCTGAGAGCTACTTTCATCGCTACTACTTCTGCCTCCATGAATTAAAACGTCCCACGTGACTCGACAAACTCTCTGGTGGGCTGTCGTAGAGCGCCGTTGGTCAACACGCACCTCCCCCGTAAATATCCGTCGAAGCTCAAGAGAGCCAGGCTGAGGGTGCGGGACTGTGTATATTTAATGCACATCTTTCCAAGGCATGTATCAATATGACAAATGGGCCATGGTGGAATTAATTACTGATACCGAGTTGGGAGCCCATTATACGAAGGATAGATGTGGTACAACCACCCTATAAAAACAGTTTTTAATGGTTAATGAAGACTATGTTAGTAATTGGCCAAGCATGTTTGCATGATGGTGTTAATCACTGTCATGACTGAGCTTAACTTCGTATGACTGATCGTCTTGCAATTTTTCAAAGAAAGCCAATTTTCTTGGCATGAGACTAATGCTACTAGTGACGCGTTTGTAAACATTAACAAACGGCGCATAGAATGTCAATTAGTATCACTGTAGACAGATGTTACTACCAGGTGTGGACAGGAAGAGAATGTACAAGGATATAAAATAAATATCCAAAAACACCCACAGGCTGCGCTGCATAGGAAGCAAATGATCTGTTAGCTAGCTTTCGCATGCCCAGGCTAAAATTTATAAAGCCTGGTCGGGAGGTATCAGTGCTTAACATATTTGGGAGCAAACACAAAGATCTCCACGTGTACCATGCTTCATTCGTTCATTCATGTCCTCACACTTGAGTGTTTTGAATGGCTAGGGTGTCTTTCGCGTCTTCATTAGCGTGGCTTTCGTGGTCAATATGTTTGTTTTCTCACCTTCTCCCTCTCTCTGCATCTTTGCACTTCCCCTAATTGTGGTAACCATAGCAAAGGCGACCCACTGCAGCAGGTTCTCTGCGGAAATAGGTGCGCGTTTGAATGCAAACATCCTGATGTCATCGCTGTAGTCGCAAAGTGGCAGCCTGGAACATCAGAACAGCTTGGATGGACCAAGATTGTGACCGCATAGAAGCAAGGTCTCTTTTTTTAATCAATCACTTGCTATTACAGGTCCCATATTTTATAGCAGGTGACAAGAATGTTGGACACAAAAATTCACTAATTAAAAAAACTAAAATACTGGGTTTGCAAAGCGTACTCGTTAATGTTTAATGGTGTAATCTGACAAAACTACAAACATTACTCACAAAGCCAACTTAGAAAACTACAGCATTGGATATAATGCTGTAAAATGGCATCTACCCACCCAAACTAACCACGCAGGTAATCTCTATAAATTTACCAACTAAACATGTAGTCCTCTATGAATTTACTAATGGTAAGGGACAATCCTTGGATTTCTTCATCTCATGTAGCCAGACTTGATCAACAAGGTACCAGTTTGGTTTCTGAAAGCAACATAAACGTAACTTTGTTTCCCTCCTGACTGACAAAAACATGTGCTCTGGCAAGTTGTGTTGCAGTCAGACAATCAGACTGGAGCTTGCTGGTTTCTCAAATGCTATCAGTTTTGCGTAAAACACACATCAGACAGTCAGTGATGAGATTGTAATTGGTCTGTGGATGTGTCGTCTGATGTTGAGACCTTGCATTAGTGCACAAATCACCCAAAGTCCTTCATTACTTATCTGTTGTTCTGCAGCATGGAGACAGGCTCAACAACAGCAGTACTGGAAGCAGCACAAAATTCCTCTCTAGCATCTAATAAGCTCCTCATATCCCTAATGTCCCTTCTTAGAAACATCAGGTAAGGGCAGATGTGAGGCGAGTCCAGCCCCTTGCCCAACTGTACCCCAGAGGGCTCTGGACCAAGAAGTTCTCAAGCGGTACATTTTTTTTTTAAATGGGCGCATGGGTTATGATCGGTGTTCATGTTATGTGCAGGCCTGCACAGAATCCACACTTAAAGATATCTGTAGACAACTTTCCAGGGAACGTAGCGCCTGTCATTAACGAGTACACACACACCTTGCGCTCTTGTTTTTGAGGCGAAGGCTGTGCTGTTTGCCGTTACAGTATTCTAATGAAAGTAAGAACAAGTAAGATCGCATATTTGAAATGTCTAAAATACAACTTACCACGGACGAGTTAAGGGAACGTCGATTACCTGTAAAAATCACGAAAAGCCATATCATAATACACAATAAATGCATTACGAGACCATATTAATATTCTTAATAATGTAAATTTATATACAAAAAATTATTATTAAGTCTTAACATGAACATTAAATGCATTTTATGGAGACCAGTATTAATGAGCCATTCAAGGACTTTTTGGGAACATTTTAGAGGGAAGTATAACAAGATAGGATGATAATCTAATAAGAGACTTTAAGCACAGTTACAATAGTCACGGCTATTTTCAAAGCTATTCTGCACAATTCCTCAGATTATTACAAAAATTGAGTGCAGAAACGGCAAAAAGGCTGCTTTGCCGTCTGTCCCTGCTTATCCGTGACCTGGCTTATGTGTACATCCATAAGATGTTTCTTTGTCAGTCTCCTGTTTTACAAATTCCTCATCTGAGCATGCCTAAATGTGAGATAACACGATTATAAACTGTATTGGTCAGACAGTGTAATACAACCTAAGCTCCAGTTTGCTGCAAGCACCAGATATTTAGTGTCACGGATCACAAACATCAACCACGAGCATACCTCACCAACTGTCTCCATACAAACCCTCATGGTGAGCTTGTCATCAAACGAACTGCACACAACACTGAACGTTACATTATGACATCAAAGATGTGAAACTTGATTAGATACAAAGATCCATAGACCATACAGCAATCCATAATCACAAACAAATGGTCCATATGAGGATTACCCTACGAATTACAAAGACCTGGGTCTGGGTCTTGGGTCTTGCTGAGACAGCAAGTAATGAACCAAAAAATATGATTATTTGTGCAACAAAGAACAATACAACTAAGGAGTGAAGAAAAAATTGGGGCAGATCCTTCTCAAAATCAGTTTGCTTGGCCTCAAATTGTGATGAGTCATTCAAACCTGAATGAACCAAATCCGGAGTAATATGATTACGTTTGTCCTATATAAATCCTATATAAACGACCCATTAACAGACAACATCCATACAATAATGATTTCGAATTGAACAGACATGGGGGTTTGTGATCACACCCGCCCATGAGAAACCATTTGAAATACAACCGTACATGAAGGCTCACGTCAAAATTCGTTTCGAAGCACTCGGTGCACGTTTCCTTCACAATAACCCTTTGTTTTTCATAGGGACAGGGGTCAAGTGGGTTATTTGGTGAATAAACGGTCCTCCATCATCATCGACGCCTCTCTGCATCCTTCTGTTCGTCAATGATGCTGCTGTCGCGCGAGGGCCGCGTGATGCTCAACACTAAAGAGACAGTGCGGCTGCAAGGCATTTAAAACAACATCACTGAAACAGTACTGCAAGCATTAAAATGGGGATGATGCCATAAGCTGTTCCTCCTCCCAGACATGCGACTATAAACTCCATTTAAAGCATAGGACAACCAATGATTTTTAGGCCTGGCAAGTGTAGTATGAGCATCAAAAAAATATCTCGGTAAGTAAGCGTTGCGTAAATGCCATGCATTCGTCAATAGTTGATGCCATTTTTGTCATAGCAAAATTGAATGTTGTACGGCTCGTTAGTTGCCTAACGCATTTAACACAATGACAGCCAAATAACATTTCCAGATCACCACAGCCAGTCCAATGCAACGAATGCATAAGTAGTGTGCGCAGGCCAGCCAATGCATCCACTTGTGTGCACCCAGGCTAGCGATAAAGAACGGACCCGGAATCGTATGCCTTCTTGAAAATAAATACACGAAACACGTTAACGTTTCGCAATAAACGTCCATTTGTGTTTGACAGACTAATGCGACTTGGCATGGCAAAGGATGGGCCGATGCAATGCACCACTGGTCTACGGTGTATTATTTACCTTGCGTTTCCTGGTTTCGGCAGAGCCACTCCACACAAAGCACTGGTATATAACCCGCAGATTCTGCTTCCAGTTCTCCACTTTGAAACCGTTCACATGGGAGCACCCGGCCGGACTCATGACAGAAACCACATTCGACTTTCTATGCACTTCAGCGGTGAAATATGCTCAACTTAAGTCACGAGGAGAATTATCCACCAATTGTTCCGTTTTGGCAGACAATGCAACAAACCACGACAAGGTCGAAGATGCGTGTGTCACACATGCGGATGTGTTTTTCTTCAATATTCTCGCTTCATAAATACAGCATCGTTGATTATATATCAGCATGCACAAATCTACTATAACTGCTCTAAGTCGCCTGTTTTTATGGACGGCAATGGAATTCAACTGAGCACCGTGGGCGACGCGATTCTGGCAATATTGAACGCGGATTGGCAGACGGCTTTTTGTCCGTGGATCTGATTGGTCGTCTTATTTGCCATTTCCGTTCAACCCCCCGCCCCCCGTTTCAGAGATGCACAAACCGATTGGCTGACGCACCCGCTCGTCTTTGCGCGGAGACGTACGCACCGCTTGAAGGTTTGCGATTGGCTGCGTTAGCAGTTCGAGCTGCTCCGTCATGTTGGTTATGTCATTCAATTAAAAAGCACTGTTCACATGCCTGCCCGCATTGAAGTTGTACAATTGAAAAGCAGCGTTGTCATGAGTCTGATATGCACCATTTATTTACGTCTCTTCTGTGTGCTGTGTTGAAGTAGAGTGTTTATATTTCTGCTCATGTATTATCGAGGCGTGTTTGCTGATCCTCAATATTAGTAAATACTGAAGCAGATATTGTCCCAACTCAAACTAAAACAAAATACCTAACTTTTTAAAAAAAGTTTAATGCCTATAAACAACCCTTATTTTGATTTAATAGGCTATATATTTTGCTAAATCTTATTTGCTTTGTTTACATCCAGCTAGCAATCGTTTCATTCTGCGCTGCTAAAATGATGATAAGTATGCAAATGTAATTTTGAACAATGAAGTCCAGTATCTTTATTTGTATGACCATAAATGATGCAGTGGCATTTCAACCAAGTATTTATAAATAAAACGCTGACAAACATGAGTTTTTGTTTAGGGTGCACTGTGACAAAATCTAAAAGGTCATACCACACTTTTATATTTTCCTTCAATATAGTCCAGATTCGACAGAACGTATTTTGCTCTCATTTGCACACTTTCACTTTTGTTTTCCAGCTTTGGGATGCAGGAAGGGGGCGGGGCTAAGCAGTGATCCATCCAAACTCAAGAGTAGCTTGATGTCTTGCTGCCAACATCATCCTCTTGTGTTCCCATACTCTAAACAGACACAAATAGATGCTGAAATCACAAGCTGATCGTCTCCGTTGACTACCAATGTATAATATTTCCACACCTTGTTTAGAAAACTATACTTAAACGTATTAAATAAACTGTGACTGTACCTTTTGCACAAACTGGGGATTTACAGTGATTTCTTGATCCATAGACTTTAGTTTCTCATCCAACCCTATACATTTCAGCATCTGTATAAGGGTTAGAGCAGTCAACAGTGAGAAACCAGTAAACAACACTCCTGCAATTACATACAGAATAAGCACCGTCTATTAACAGACAGAGGATCATATGCGTTTACATATTAATTAGGTACACTTTTTAATTAGATAACACTTTTATTATCGATCAATAGCCACTATATAACGGAAAACAAACCTGTAGTGCATGCATATTTGAATGCATGTTAAAATGAAAATCAAATTATAGTTTCTTTCTAACTGTTCAAAGATACATGCACCAATGATCTGTTGAGTATTTCTATAATCTATTTACATTTAAGTTATTGATGGAACAGGATAGGAAATAGAGGAGAAAAGAAACATTGTTATCAATTATTTTAAAAAACACTGAAATAACCTCTTGATCAATTTTGTGGAGCATCGCAGGGTTGTTGTATTTCTCAGGGTTATCATGGAAACAGACCATGCCGTCTCTCTGGTTGATACTTGCATAAATCTCTCCATCCTCAATCTGTGAGAGACGAGAGGAATAACTTAAACACCAACAAACCTCAAAGGCAAACAGAATCCAAGATATCAGAAAGAGACGTCAGTCAGAAACATTCAGTGAAACGTTTAAATGGCTCTTAAAGGGGAAGTTAAAGGACAGTGATGTAAAATAAACACATGATTAAAGAGGCTGTATATCATTGTCAGACTGGCTTCCTACCATATGTAGGACGTACTTCTCCGCTTCTTGAGGGCCGGAGAGCTGAACCCGACTTGCCATGTCTTGCAAAGATAACGTCAAGAATGTCTGTCAATCAGAAAAGCATAGATACTATTTTGCTTTTAAACAATCCGAACGGCATCGTGGCCTGTAATTACACTCTGATTGACAAAATGAACAATTACGTTGTAATTATGCTCCATTGTTAAAAGCATATTAACCATGCAATCATTATGACAACATATCAATTAAAAAGCAAGTTATGAAAAGAATTAGCTTTTAAAGAGGCCGACAGTAATGAGGGAAATATGCCCCTCATTGCTGTCACAGTCTCTTTTAAAGCTTGTCCTGCTGACCTTGGTTAGCCTCTGAATGTTTTTCTTGTAGAGCGATGACAGGCATTGTTTGACTAGGCCTGTGTTGTTGTCTCGTGTAAACGTCTCGCTGTGTTTGTTGACCAGACTGCGGAGCTCTGCTGGGTTATTGGTGGCGTATACCTGAGCTAGCTCATGGTAAGCATTACTGAGGGGCTTTAGAACATGAAACACACACAGAAACGATATTAGCTTAAATTGCTTTCCTGAACTTAGGTCAAAAAAATAACGCCACATTATGTCGTGGCTCACCTTGATAAATCGCCCCACAATCTGTGATGTGTATTTGGGTAGCGGCTGTACTTTGCCATGAAGGATAAGAGAGACCAGGATGTATTTCTTGTACGCTTCTAACATGATGTGACTTACAGCCATCGCTGGAGTGGTTATCGCCTGAAGGTGAGAGAACTGTCTTAATGCTAACAGAATAGAAAAGTATGTTACAAGAAAGTTTCAAGCAAAAAATAATACGTTAAAGGATACAAAAAACCTCAAGCAAACAAAGCAAAAAAAAAACCTCCACACTACCTGTTCAAAAAAATACAGCGCCCGTTCGAAGTTCTTCAGACCCGTGTAGATCATGCCACCATAGTAGTAATAGCATAGAAAGTTCTTTGCGTCATACGCGCCATTCTCCTTACAAATATCCATCATGTCCAACTCCAGGAACAGTACTGCAGGTTTGAAGCACTTAGCTAAGAGGCATAACTATAAATAAACCATATCATTAGTTACATAATAAACATCAACAAATCAAACGTTCAAATAACATCACTGCAGAAAGTATGAGTTGTCTGGTGTTTGTGGTATATGACGACTAATAAACTTCTAGATTAAGTCACCTGGTATTCTTGCCAAAAAGTCGAATTTACCAAAACGGGAACTAAGTTCAGTATTGTATTTGAGAGCCATATTTTAGCATAATGTGCAGAAGTAACATTAATTAACACAAAAACATGCTATTTAACACAAATAATTGACTGACAACAAATAATTAATATTCCTGTAGTCCAGCAACAAATTATTCCAAGCAGATGATAAGCAGACGACAAAACAAATATTGACAAATTTTAAAAGTACTATGTTCCCTCATATCTGTGGTATTTATTTTTATCTATTATTTTTATGCTTAGGGTTCTGCAAGGTTAGCTTAAAAACATCAAACAATGGAAATAAACAGTGAACAGCACTTCTGCCTATAAAGAGTCTCCCAAATTAGTCACTTAAGATGTTAGCATCTCCTCTCAGTTAGCATGCTGCTTTCAAAGGCAGCTGTCTGTCTGGCCAGTAGATAGCAAGGCAACTGAGGGATACTTCACCCAACAATGAATAGCCCTCATGTTATTCCACACCTATGACTTCTCTCTTCTGTGAAACACGAAGGATGTGCATACACACACAGTTGCCTTGTACTGTGCACAAGCGCGAATGCCCCCCTTCCCCATTCTCCTGCCGGCCTGCACTCACACTTGCACCTAAGGTTCCAAGCGTTAGCATGCCTAGCAATAACTATGAAATGTTTTGTTTTGAAGAAAAGCACATTCACTGATACACTACCTAACAGATTTGTTGTTTATGCTAAGTAGCGATTATTACTTAAGTGTACAGATCACTTTAAGATTATTACAGTGCACATATCAAGATTACAGAGACAGCAGAAGAAGGTGTTTGGCGTCGTAATGATGAGTAGCTGTTCCATGCTCTGTCACTGTCTGGCACCAGACTTTGGGGGTCAAACATGCTCAAGTGTGGTTCAGCCTGCCTACTGTGAGTACATCCAAAAGAGAATACTTTGAGACAAGTCTCAGTGGTTTTGTGGCCATACAACAGAATTCAATAGGTGCCACTGTTCAGAATATTATCTTTTATATTCCTCAGGAGCAAAAAGTAATACAGGTTTGGAAGGACAGGCAAGTAAATAATGGAATAGATTTTTGGGTCAGCTTTCCCTTTAAAATAAAAAAAAACAGACCAAACATTGAAGTTCATTGAAGTCAGCTACAAGAAATCAATCATCTCAAAGACACACCACTGCCATCCAGCTGTTTGGTTTCCAGACTCACCTGACACAGGTCTGCATGAACTGAGGTAAGCTGGTTTGTGTTCATCTGCATTTTGTCTATGGCCTGTTTGAGTATACTTATTCCACGCAATGGCTGTGGAGGAAAGACATTCATGTGACTTTATTCATTTACAAAGAGAACAATCACTTAACTTCCACACACAGCAAATATAAACTTGCCTGTTTTCTTTCTACAAGCGCATTTGTCAACTGGTGGCAAAGACCAGCAACTGTAAGGAGGAAAAAATAATAAAAACACAAAGAACAGAACAGAGGACAAGAATAGATTAAACTGTGCTATCAAAAGCACAAATGCGTTTAGTTTGTTGTGTTTTGCGTACATGTGTCGGTCGCATATCGGATGTGCTCTCCGTTGCAGGTGCTGATAAAGAGCTGGACTTGGGAAAACAAGGTCTCAAAATCAGGGACGTTGGGCATGGAAAACTTCACAAACCTGCAACACAGTTAAAATCTTTTCAGACTGGCACAATGAAACCGATGAGATCTTTAAACAAAAATCAGATCGACGTCAGTATTTTCTGCTTGTTATTTTCTGCTGACATACAATATGGCAACATTGTGAATGTTGCAATGATTATATTTGTCCTTTACGTTTCCTAAGGAATGTTATATGGCTAGATTTGGGATTGCTGATAAAATGCTACATTTATTTCATTTTATTTTGCTGTCTCACACTACAAATAAGTAATATACACAGCTGCAAGCAGCAATTATGGGGTCAAGCCCGTCAATGGCCCTAAGGGAAATATTTCTGGACATCGCTTATAATGAATTGAGGAACCCAGTTCAAGAAAACCATTAAAACATAATAAAATGATTAGACCGATAGATTGCACTGTCACCAAATTTTGATGAGGTTGTCAGGATGTCGTGTTGTGTAAACTACTGAACGGCGGACCAAGGAACACTGGGCCATTTGTCTCGGCATGCCTCAAGGCAGGGCTTAAAACTGCTCCTAAACTGTCCCATATGCTCCTGAAATTTGTTCTGTGACCTGAAAATATATTTGGTTTCTCTACAGTCCGCTATGTACCGCACAGTATGTGCCTGCTTTGAACTGATACAATGACCGGTCCCTGTTCTATACAATGTTATGCAACAATACACAACTACGTTTGTTGAATATTGCATTATATGACACAATGGGCAATGCCCAAATTGCAGACCATGGAACATCTGATATCATCGACATGCCTCAACGAATCTCAAGAGACTAATGATTTTAAGTTTTCAAAAGTCATAACCAAAAAGCCATTTCAGATCTTGCGACCCAGGTTATGCCTGTGATGACATACTTTTCGCGTCAATACACAAAAACATTGCAAAGATATAGCCTCACATCTATTTTCACATGCTTTTTGTCAAATTTGTTTGCGCATTATTCAATAACAGTCAAGTTTATCAAAAAGCTTTTGATTACTTTTTGTCAGAAGTATCTCTAGATGCTATAAACCAAATTTTGTAAAGAAGTTTAA
>JAZGTJ010016226.1:0-12837 GCA_036877575.1 Botia almorhae
CCAGACAGCTAACAGATACAGATACAGTCATTTTTTTTATTACTGTTACAGACATCCGTGATTGTCGGGTAAGATTGGTGACGTCAGCCAGAAATGAAAGTTGTTTCAGAGGCAGAGCAGATTATTAGGTTTGATAGAAGAATATAGAGCCAAACTTTTTATTTCTGGGAAGAACATGCACAGATGAATCTTGAATCTTATTAATAAGAACAGAAGGAGTGTGTATAGGGACGGTAAATGTGGACAATTTAGATTTCACCGTGATTCTAAGAATAAATCCAAATAGAAAATTAACTCACTATCACCTATTGTGGTCGAATAACTGTATTTCCAGTTATACAGCTGTGAATAATGTATGACATCAAATCAAACAAAACATTACTAACAGATTAGCAAACATCCTAACTAAACAAAAATATGAAAAGAGACTAGCTAGAGGACCAAATATTACAGTATTATTCCTTCTAAACTTGCAAAGGAATGTGTATTTCAAGCCCACCTGTTAGAGCTTAGCTAAAGCAGAACAAAACCAACAGCAACAGTTAGTTCAATTTTAAAGAGTAGCATATGATTGTTCTATAAGTTCAAAAATCCCAGGGGTCATACACGGCTATGCAATCATTTTAACAAAGGCTGAAAATATTTTCTCAAGGCTATGCTGTAGACCTAAAATGGGGTATTCACAAGCGTGCTCAACATACATAGCCAGAGAATCAATGTCTTGAAAATTAATATTCTACTTGACTGTCTATCAATTTGGAATAGAAAGGCAAAAGGTCAGTTGAGAGAATATTTTTTCCGCTCCGCTCTGCATACTGAAAGTTTACTTTCAGCAATAATCTGAAAGAGAAACTTATCAAGTATGGACCTTACATCCGTTTGAATTTGACTTTTCTCTTCCACACTGCAGATAAATATCGAATCAGACAGCAACTCCTGCGATAGCTTTTGTTTTCTGCTGTGTTGTGCAGGACCGACTTGTTAATCCAGAATAAAATAACAGCACAAGATGATAAACAGAGTCACACTGTGTTCCAGGGTTTGGGGCAAACTGTCTCCAAAATTGAAAACGTGGGGACAAGAAAATAAATAGTTGATGCTAATTGCAGTTTAAAGATAACAGGGTAGTTATTTAGATAGGAAACTAATTTTAAATTAAATGATTCAATTGAAGTATTTGACGTAAAATAGTAACATTGTTTATTTTTATTATTTTTATTAATAAGTATGTATTAATTTATTTATTTATTGATATATGTGGTTTATTTGGTTTAAATATTGAGTCATATATACATGGCGTCATAGGAATTGGCCCTGAAAAAAACTCCAAAAGTTAATTTTTGACACTTTTTTGTTTGCTAATGATAAATGACAGTAATACTACATGGTGACCAGTGCTGAAGTTACGTTCATTTCTTTATCTTTATGACACCAGGGCAGATTATTGGATGTATCAGCAGAATTACTTCCCTTCATTATAAAGACAGTATTAAACAGGCCCAGGTGCTCCTTCTGCAGGGCTCCTCTATGAGGACCTTGAGCCAACAAAAATAACTTATTAGAGGTCACAGTGAGTGTACAGCTTGTGACCAATTGCCTTTTTATTTGTGTTGGGCTATAAAATGGTCTCTCCAGTGTCTGATTACAATCTTCAGGGTGTACTTGAATCATCGTCTGACTGTGATTAATCCCTATGGATGTGAACTTTCCTAATGGACTGAATTACTCTTATTAAAAGCATTTTTATGATATAACCATAAAAAGCTCAGTATGCAAGATTACAGAAGTGGAGGGTTGAATGGCAAATTAATCTTTCGATCCTGGACCTGTGATAATATGTTTTCAAAATCACCCTTAGCCTTCTGCTGGATGACTTCAGGCTGCACAAAGAGGACCAAGAATAGCAGAGGAACTGGCTGCGTTGTAAGTGATAACTGTCTCTAGCCTTGACAACTGACAATTTAATTATTTGCGTCAATATGAATTTTATTCTCTAAGGTTAATCTGATTATCCTGGAGCTTTATCTCTCCATTCAGTGATTTTAACAACAGTGAGGCTAAAAGCACCTGCTGGATTTGATTAGTAGTTTTCTTGGTCCTGAGTGTACTGCCCAAGTTAGTGGTGAAGCTAGTGGGTAGATAGTATTGTATGATACAATGTCTAATAAACCCAAATAAATAAATATAAATATAATAAACCCAGTAGTGTGATGTTGCTTTAAACTGACAAATTCAATATCTCAGAGATTCTAAGAACCTGTGCTAAACACAGTAAGCTGAGGTGTTCCTGTTGATGTCAATTTAGCATTGTTTTTATAGGCATTAGAATTTACCTGATGTTGCCACATAGGTTTAAACTTTAAATATTTTTGGGATCCCAACATAAATGTGATAAACTACTTTCACGTTTTTACAGACAAACCAAATAAAAGAAATGCATAAAAATAAATAAAATACATAAAAAATGCTTTTTAATGTGAAACTTGAGCAGATATTAAGCATATTCAACAGAAGAATTATCCACTAAGCGTTGTATGATGTATTAACTCCTTTATCCAGACCCTAAGCTGTAACTTTGCAGGCACTGCTACAGAGTACAGTACAGTAGTGGAGTCTTGGCTCTTTATTTCTGGTAGGGCACAATTAGTCAGTTGCCAAGTCAAGGCACGTACAAACATTTCCATTTATTTCATGTAATGCAAAAATTGCATTAAAAATGTCCACATAACTGTAATACAGCCAATTAATAGTGCATTCAAATTAAATTAGATTGACTCACCAATGAAATGCCCTGGAAAAAATAATTCATGACAATCTTTCATTTGACAATTTGTGTCGTGATTTGACAGTCCACTAATGTATTCATCTTCATTTGAAAAAGAACAGCGGTGCCATTTAATCTCTGTTGACCTGTGACATTCTGTTTTACAATTTTAATCATTCATAGTTTCTCTCATACTGAGCACTTTAAACATGTTAAAATTCACATGAATATTTGAGATGAATATGTATGGGCGCATGTTCTCATATGTGGTCAGTCTCAAGCTCACATTTTTTGCAGATGCTTTTTTTTACTGGCATTAAAAAATAACAAATCAATATACAGACAGATGACAGCTCCAGAACAATCTCATTTATAAAGGTTGTGGGCTTATGTCAGACCATCGTTGTGGGTTGGGAGGGGGGATGTTGCATGGGGGCCAGTATTGCTGTAAACTTCGTCATGTTGTCTGTGACAGGGGCCCACCCATAAATACATACCTAACGTATCAACGTATTTTGATTGGTTAGGGGGCCTCAGGCCATCACTAGAAGCATGTTGGACATATGAATAAGGCAAGATGGTCTTAACACATAGTGGGTACAGAACAACTTGTTGTCATGCCATGTGTATGGAACTTAAATTCACAAAATATTATTCTTTAAAAAAACATGTACTGTTAATCCCTTGACAGGTTAATTTAATCTGTACCTTTAAGAAACATTTTGAAATGTTGTTTTCGGCAATGTGACATGATTCATGATGTCAGATAATGTCTCATATGAAACTCATCTAATGGCACCAGATCTTCAGACCTTGCCTTTCACTGTAGTAAATAGAAGAAGATGCAGTGGCCTGCTTTCAGAAATAGATCAAAGCCAAAGCACTGAGTATATATACTGAGAATATGCCACCAGACCAGCACTGGTGTCAGCCTGTGCTGTCACCTCCAGAATCTCATGCAGAACACAGGTAGAACATTTCATGTGAAGAGCAACACTGGCTGTCAAATTGCCCTCATACCCAAACTACTGAGAGCACACAGAGTTCCTACAATACATGTCCTATTGAAATTATCTAAATACAATAATGTGACACAACCAAGTTAAGTTATGTTCATTTAGGTACATTTTTAGGGCCACCTGGACACTAGGAATTTGGGGTGACAGGTGAAGCCTCTAGGATACACCTGCTATTCCCTGCCATGCTAATACGTATGGGCCAGCAGCTTCATGAACAACAGTATGCTGGTTTCATTTTTTTATGTAATGGACTTGGATTCATGGAGAATATTGTGAAATTGTATAGACTTTGCATACATGCATAATACTATATACAGTATATATATGTGTGTGTGTGTGTGTGTGTGTGTGTGTACATATACATACATAGTACAAATATAACAATGTAAATATTATACATCAAGCAATTTCAGCCTTAAGTACCCTTCTTGTTTCCAAAGAATACAAAAGCAAAGACTCGTTTAGTCTTAAATGTAAATACTCATCTTCAAAATAATACCACCTGTTGTTTTCAAATTATTAATATAAGTAACTTTAGAGCTATATTTCTGGTCCTAAATATTTTCAGGCGAAAATATCAACCTATATATCTTGACAGTAATAGTGCTGCAGATCTTTTTTAATATGACATTGATACTTGACAGTATGTCATTCTGATGGATTGTTTACCGACGGCAGACATGGAGAAATGAAATGGAGCTCCAGAATGATATATGAGATTTTGTTTGAGAGTATCACCTGCCATTTAACAGGTGGATTCACACTTATATATTTAACGTATATTTAAAATATTTAAGACGTTTCAGCATATTTTGACAAACATTACACTGTGTATTCGCTTGTTTTCCATGAAAAATCCAAAGTCATCCAAAGACCTATTAAATTTAATTGAATATGCTTTGTATAGCTTAGCAAAGGTATTTTTCCACCAATTAATTTTCAGGGAAGAAAATTATGACATTATAGGGTCATTAATTGATCTGTAATTGCTCTTTTTGTCACTGTCTTGATTTAATTTGCTGATACGTTAGATTCATCGTCAAATGACTCATTTGAATTACTTTCTATACAAACCTTTATAATGACTTATATGACATCAGAGTGTAAAGCAAAGGTCAGGAAATGCAGTTAGACATAATTTTGCTTTTTAATATATATGACAAAGGTCTTATTTTAATGTCTATTAACCCATGTTTTAATTTATGGCTGATCTGAATCTGAATCAGTCTCTTTACAGCCCGATATAATGACCCTTACATTTCAATATATGCAATATAAAAATATATAAAAAAACAAGTAATTTCCAGAACAATATAAATGTGTTTTTTGCATATGAGCAAGACCTTCCTTGTCATTTTAAGGCTGAAACCTAATTGTGAGTTTTTTCTGAAATTATATTGAAATACTGTTATAGACTGTAGATCGATCCCCCCCCCCTTCTAAACAGGAGTGACAACTATATTTTGCTGCTGTGTAAACGTGGAATCTCAAGTTTCCAACAGAATATAGAGTTAAAATGTTCAGCACACAGAACTTTAAACCCTTTTTCAAAAGGATCAAATTCTTTTCGGTTTTTGAAACCGGATTATATGGTCTCCAGTTCCATTTGTTATGTGAATGTTGTTTACGTAGAGAAATACTGGTGTCAGTGAAGCGGTAGAACACTGTATACAGTACAGTTAGTTAGTATCTTTCATTCCCAGCATCTCTTCACCCTAACTATTGTTCTCACTGTACACTCATCTGTGTCCGGTTGACCTGTCAGGATGCCTATGGCTTTCTTTGTATTCTCCACACCTGTTCTGCGTCATTGGCAGTGTAGTAATAAAGAGGAAGTTGGATAGATCCAATTATATCTAGTGTTGGATGTGACGCATTACAAATCGAATGAGCAAATGTGTGTAGGCAGTACGCGCACAGACATGACACTTCAACCATTTGAATACTGTAGGGACACAATAGTCTCGTAAAAGCTGTTTGCTCGCAGGTTTGAATAAAGTTAATTTTGGTTATGTATGTTTATGTCTGTTACGTAAATATATACACATGCAATTTGCCTACAAATTGCTCAGAGGCAGGGAAATTAAGATATAAAGGTAGACAAACAGATATATGTATCAGGAAATGTATTGAAATTGTCTGACTTTTGCCATGTTGTTAGATTGTTTTATAGTATCTATGTGTTTGAAGTACTAAAAGAGCTATTTGGTATCACAGTTTTATTTTCTAAGTTTGTAAGATTTTCCGGAAGCATCTGAAGTCATCTACAGATGACATTAGTAACGCAATTACCTTTTCTAATAAATTAATTTTGTATTCTGATGATTTCTTTTTATATTAAGTATCCTTCAACCTTCAGCTCCATATGTTTTTGTGAACCTGTTTTGTGAATGCAGACTTGGCAAAGAAACTGAAGATGGAACGGCATAAACTATATTAGACCGGACACAAACTAAAATAGTCAGCGGCTTTAGATTTTTTTTATTTGCATTAAAATTCTGTGTGGTTACTAAGATCTCTAAAGGTCATTTCCAACACCAAAAGCTTTGACATTAGAAAAAGACACTTTATTCTGTCTTTGCTGTAGAAAATCTCACACATTTCTTTGTATGTGTCTCACACATGTCTCACACATTTCTTGGTATTTCATTGTGTTAGCTCACTTACCCTTGTCATTATTTCAGTAATATATTGACACAACTGACCTTTATTTGTTCAAACAAATGCAAATAAACTTAAGATTACAGCCATCATGAAGTTTTATCTTCCCTACTCTCAATATCATTTCATTTTTGTATGTATATGGTAATATACCATACAAATAATAATATACCCAAAAATACTGTCGAGAAGGTTATAGCATGTCTCACAATCATTCACCTTAAAACACATTGTTAAGCCACTGTACTTGACATTGGAAAGCATTGAAAAGGTCTGGAGTACCAGAAGTCAGAATTATGGCTTCAAGTCCTGACAGGAAGGTGTCATGTGAATAAAGATATTAAATGTAAGTTTCTAAGACATAAAACATTTACACCGTAACCTTAATAAATTCTTCTCAGCTAAAACTTGATATCGACAGCGCTGACACATCTATCACAGATGAAGGTGTTAGTGGGGAGATTGGTTTTGAAGTTTGGTCGTGTTTGTACTGTAATGAGATCTGTTTATTAATTCTTTTGAGTATAAATGTGTTGTTTTTAGGTTGATTTGACAGACTTGCTCTTGATGATCAAAGTCTTTCATGTCCATTGTAATCATGCTGTCAGTGTTTGAGAAAAACAATCCCTGTGGTGTCCGTCATCAGAACTGTGCTCATACAAAGGCTAGACAGACTTGACCAGTGGAAAGTAACAAAAAGAGAATTCTAAAACAATTACATGTCAAAACGAATTATACAAATTTACAGGCAGCATGTAATTTTGCTTTTAGTGTTTTTGGCATCGAGTTCATCGCAATGCATTCTGGGATTGCTTTCTCCACAAAAAGTAATTCGCTGCCACCTTACATTTTGTTGAAAACAAGGTATATCTTAATTGATGCACCTATAGTGTATAGGAACCTACAGGAAACCTATAGGAAAATAATGTTGGAGTATATATTTTAAGGAATTTATATATTTCTGCTCCTTAATATTTTCAGGCTAAAATATCAACCTATATGTCTAGACAGTAATAGTGCTGCAGGTCTTTTTTAATAAGACATTGATATGTGACAGCATGTTATTCTGATGGATACCGACAGCATATATATTTATTTATAATGTATATATTTTTAAGGAATAAATATGCATATTTTCAGCTCAATGTATCTCATCATTCAACATGTTTTTCGGTTTTCTTCTTACCCAAGCAAACAATAGACTCTGAAATCCGCTTTGAAATGATCAATTATGGAACTGGTTACGCAAATGTTGCATGTTCAGAACACACATAAATGTTAGGCATTTGATGAATGAGAGACCTGAGGGTTCATTGATTGGGCTTATCATTATCCATTTCTGCTCAACTACGTATATTGTCTCATTTGCATTTCGAAATTGCATCCGCCATCTCCCAGCACGCTATTTCAGTTCCTCAACCACCCTGTAAATCGTTAGGTTGCTGTCTGTGTTACTCTGAGAACAATTTAAAAACAAATGGGCTATTTATCCAAGCCCTTACTATGAGTCTCTGTATTACACGTTTTCACAGGAGCACTGCTTGGCTCTTGTCTTCTGCATCATGCATTTAGCTGTTAGCTTGCAGTATTTTCTGATGAACGTTAAAGCTCTGATGTTGAAGACAATTGTCTGCGTTATGGACTGTGAGGTCTTCTCTGAAGATCTCCAGGGTTCTTAGGTTTGGCTCATAAATCAAATGATTAATTCTTTATTGTTAGTGTACAAAGCAGAGACCATGATCAGAGGCCTCTCATGTTCAGACTCTTCAGTTGTTTACAAGATCTCTTGTATAATTGCAATATTTTACCAGAGCTTACTTGTAGTGGCTTTAATTGAGTCAGAGAGCCTTCATTCTTTGTGGCTTTGTTGCAGATAAAGTGAATCATTACTTGTGAATGAACATCCTGAGCTTCTGTCATTAAGAGGCAGCAGTTTCAGGCAGCAGTTTTTATTGGCAGTCGATGGTTTAGTGGCTAATAATAGAGTTATTATTTGAGCAATACTGTGGCAATACACCAATACATGGCAAACCTGCCAGCATGACCGAATTAGATTGACCTGGTCAGGTGGCACTCAAATGACCCCAGCTGACCCTTCCTCTGTGGAAAATTAATATGTCCCCTTAATAACCAGTTCTACATATGCTCAGTACCCTAGATACCCGCCGGCTTTATAACGCTTATTTGTAGTTCTTGACAATAAAGGGCAATCTGACAACACTGTAGGACTGTCAGGTCTCACCGCAGTAAAATAAAATCGAATAGCAGGACTCTTAAATGTTGCGATCAAACTAGCAATGGCAATAACTACCCTTTTAAATAGTATTACTGTAAAGTTTTCACTACAGTTGCTTATAAAGAGTTTGGTTACCCTGGTATTGAGATTTTCATTACATTGATTGTTTTGTTGAGTCATTTTTGGCATGTTATAATGAATATTTTCCCAGGAGTTGCCCTTCGCCTACAAGTGTCCTTGTCATAACACCACTAAGTTGGTTGGCTTCCTTATCCTTTGAGCCCAGGGTGATGAGAAAAGTGATGGGTAGGATAAACAAACCTCCTTGTGCTATTGGTGGACACTAAAAAAAGTGCAAAGAAGTGTTGGGATATGATATTTTCTGTAGGAGCGGTTTGAAAAAATAATTAAAAGGCCATAGTGTTATTTGGACATGTCACAGAATTTCGTATGTCTATGTAATGTAACAAATGTATATAAGAAATTAACTAACGTTACCTAATGTTAACAATAGGCTAAAAATTACATTTTACATTTAGGCATTTGGCAGACGCTTTTATCCAAAGCGACTTACATTGCATTATACTACACATTGATCACTATACATTGAGTATCGAACCCATGACCCTGGCGTTGTTAACGCCATGCTCTAACCACTGAGCTACAGGAAAGCAATGCAAATTAAATACAAAATAATGCAAAAAGACAAAGAACTCTTTAAAAAGGCAGTTTAAGGAGACCGTGTTGTTACAAGGTGTTTTTTGTTGTGCTCTTGTTGTGTTTTGTGACCAGGAAAGCAGGTTTGAATGATTTCCTGACCGGTATGTGAGGATCGCTTATGCTCACGCCTGCCCACTTCCTCAAAGAGGTTTAAGACAACGAGAAGACAAAGCGCATTCTTGTCTTTGATGGAGTGAGGTACTCTAAACCACTGGATTCTACTGCAGATTACATTTTTTCAAGCAGTCACTTAAACTACATCTTATTTGAGCCTTTCCTGTGTTGAGTTCACATTGTGTTCAATTACGGTTTCTCAGTAACTGAAGGACTTAATAGTTGTGACAGTCGAGCTATTGCTGTCAAGAGGGGCCCTGAAGTCAGGGGTCCCTCCTCAAATAAACAATCAGCTCTGGGGTTTTAAGAGCCTTTAGTGTGATATTGTTTTGTCTGCACCAGGTGTTCATCTTCTGTCTTGGCTTATAAATCCTATTGATTGTCTATCATCAGCAATGTGTCATTTTAGTGTGAAGAGAATTGGGGACAGTACACAACCCAGTGTTACAACAATCTTGAGGGATAATATACCAGTGCTGTTTTCAACCTTATGTGCAGCTTCCTGTTGGTCAAAATAGGTCCTGGGGGAACAGTAGTAATGAAGTTTGACCCTTTTATTACTAACCCTTCAACATTTATATAATAATCCATATAATTATATATAATAATTTATATAATAATCTGCATGTTGCTACTTTGTCATTTTGTATAATATTCGGCAAATAAAATGCTGGTTTGTTTACACATTTATATTGAAAGAAAGGTCCTGATAAGAATCAATTCGGTTCAATTCAGATAAAATGTATTGGTATACCCCTCTGTACAATACAAACAGCTTTTTACAGCAAAGAAAAGTGCCTTTAATCCCTAGTAAGCAAGCCCAAGGTGTTCTTGAAAACCTCCCTAAAAACTATAAAGGAAAATCTTGTGAAAATCAGCCGAGGGATTCCACTTTTTCTGGCGTGTTTGCTAGCTGTCACATTAAAACAATCTTAAGATGTCAATGCACGCACAGATGTTCACTGGCAAGATATAATTTAGGCACATTCAGATGGGTTGAAAGTGTCTTGAAGTACATATTATGCAAATGTTCACTGAAAACGTGTGATGTTTTTAAAAAGAGGTGATGGGTTCAGCAGATCAGGTGGTGGGTGGAAATCAGAGCACTGAAGTGGTTTAGTTTCAGATTGACACAAGAACTTGGATCAGGAGTTGTGCAGCATGTTCAGACAGAAAGTGTCTGGTTTGCTTGATGGTAAAGCCAATCAGAAGGTCCTGGTGGTCATTGAGATGTGGGCAGTGAAGGTTAGCTGATCTTCAGTTCCTGTCTGAACTGCCTTGTGTTAGTGGTGTTGAGGTCAGCTGTACAGTGATGTTGTGGTCATCTGATGGCTAATCGGAGTGATGAGGAGTTCTGTCTTCACAAGGCTCAGCTAATGGTGTTTCTTCATCCAGGCTGAGATGTTTGAAGGACAAGTTATTGGAAAGATGTTCCAGTGATGAGGAGCATCTGTGATGAGTCTCTTTAGACTACTCATTACTATCTTTTACTATATACTATAACATATGGGCTTAGTTAATATAAGTACCTGGTTAAACCGATATGTCTTGAATTAAACAGAGATTATGCCTGAATCCCACACAGCATCAGAAGGTTATCTCAAAGCATAGAAGCCATATAGATGTGTGATGATAGATCTGTTAGATATTGATGTGTTAGAGCTTGTATATACTATAAGAAGACACATTTATTATTGACTAAAGTAAACTGACAGGTAGTCAGTGTAAAGGTGATACAGTTTTCTAACCAAACACACTGCACACATAGCATAAAGATCTTATAAGAGAGATACAACCTCACGGTCAGATGGTAGAAGTGAATCATTTGTTACTCTGACAAGTGCAGTATCTATATTGAGGTGAACAGCTTGACACCATTTCTCTCTAGGTAAGAACACAGCAGGATGAACTTCTCTCGATTTTTGACATGAGTTAAAGATTAGAAAGAGGTTTATAGTTCACCTGTTCACTAAAAGCCTGTTTCTTTGTAAACGGTTCTAAAAGTGTCACACATTTTTTTCACAGGAGTTGTGATATGTTTCAGTTCAGAGTTTCAGAAGCTGAAAGAAATATCTCTTTTAAAAGTTTGGTGGGTAAAACATTTTGTGAGTTCACAAGAGTCTGTCATCTGAAATGCTGTGGTTATTTCTTTTTGCTGTGGTTGAGTTAGCATTTTCAATGTTCTTTTCAGAAATTCTAAATGCAGTATAAATAAATAATAACTAAGCCGTAAATAAATAAAAACAATGTTTATTACTTCAACGCGCTAAACATACATTACAAAAAACATATAAATAACAAATAAGAAAATATTACCATATATCATGCAAACAAGAGAACATAACATCTTAACCTTTCTTTTCTTAAAAACACATTGTTGGTTTCATGCATTTGCAAAAGGCTTTTACACTGTAACATCTTTATTAGATACATTTAACAGTTCATATAAATACCTATAATATTCACATCATGATGCAGTAATGTTTCATAATCTATGATTCCCTCTTTTTAACATATACAATCACCTGGACAATAACTACATTTATTTGAAACCTCTGCAAAACCATCAGGCGCTTCTGCCCCGGTATCTTAGGTAGCATTAGTCCTACATGTAATATTTTCAGTTGTATGGCATCCATCTTGGAAAATGACACTGACTTAGCGATCAGAATGCATGTATGTATGTATTTATATATGTATATACACACACAATCCTTCACTCTGCCTGACAGATTGACAGAAGGCCACACTCCCCTTTGCTTTTTCTTCTTCAGCAGACTTTCTTGCAGGGCTTTAGCATTTACTGAGGTTGAAAATCTGGGTCATTAAGGCTTAAGCACACCCTGTGGTAACTCGACAGACACACAAAAAGCACAAATAGATGTCAGGTGGCTCTCTCACAAAAAAAAAACCCTTTCAAGCATACAATAATGGTAAGGTTCGTGGTTATAAGCATTTTCAAGCAGTACCAGAACAGCTAACTTCACATCAAGAAGCGACAGTATTTACCTGGCACTGAAGGAAAAGGAAAGCTTTACAGTTTGTCAGTCTCCAGTTGGACTTCAATACCCTGCGACAAAAGAAGTGCCTTCCCTGAGAAGTACAATGTACGTAACACACATTCCTAACCTACATGTGCATCAATTAAGTATAATTTTAAAGCTATACAGCCAAGATGATTGGTCTTCCTCATTGATAAGTTTGAATTGAATTTGCAAGGATGTCACGATTTATGTAGAGCCTGGGAATAGTAGCTCAGCCTTCAAATGCAACATCTCTTGTGGCCAGTTAGCATTTCAGAATCCATTAAATAAAAAAGTGTA
>JAZGTJ010016227.1:0-12836 GCA_036877575.1 Botia almorhae
GTTTACATTCTTGCTGCTGGACAATTGGGTGTATTGTTAATTCTATTTATTTTAACAGCCATTATAAAAATAAATAAAATTTCCACCAAATTATTCAATTTACTAATTCACTAAACCAGTAAATACACAGAAGTACTGTGAGGACAAACAGTTTTTGACTTTTGTGTAAAAGTCAGATTACAATTATTTATTAATGCTAAAGTGTGTAACTTGTGTGCAACTAGTGACACCAAAAGCAAAAATATCTTTTAAGTAGGTTCGCTGAATACTCCCCTAGCCAGCTATTGGTTGGACAAACAGATCTCAGTCTCATGCCAAATTTACCCCATTGGTTGAGCTGATGTAGCTATGTCAGCCTGTTTGGACAAACAAACAATGTTTTGATAGCACCACAATGTTTACGTTTAATAGAATCAACCTATAAATGGCTTACTTGTTATAGTGTTGCTGCATAATAAGATGACAAAGAAATTACATTAATTTTACAAACAAAATTACACACTTTTAGCTTTAAGTTATAAATAGTTTTATCCTAGGTCTTCCTGTGTTTCAGCAATGCATAAGCTGCTGGCAAAGAAGAGAAATGTGGAGAGAAAGCTGCAGAGACATGATATTATAAAGGATTACTCAGATCATGGGTCTCATACATACACTCCTCTGGCTCAGTTTGGGCAGTTTCTTGACCGAAATTCCAACCACAATGTGGTCAGGAGTCACTTTATCAGCATATACCAAGGTCTGCTACTCTTTACAGATCAACAGAGTTGGTTTTGCTATTTACGATGTAGTTTCTGGCTTATAATTTTTATTACTTTGTTGTGTTACTCCCCACATTCATGTTTTCTGATAGGCAAAGGCCATTTATCATTCTCATATAATTCTTTAAAATTTGGCAGATTAAATTTCTCAGGTCTGTTGAAGCTGGTAGCAGGTCGTAAAACCTCGAATCAAAGTGCCAAGACACAAGGTGACTAAAGGCTTCATCTCACGCTCAGCCCACAGGCAACTGGAGTTTATGAGGACTCATCAAGTAATGAGCAGCTAGGTGCATTTTACACTTAATCAGGCTGTGTGAGGAGGTGTCAGTTATTCACCCTGATCTTTCCTTTCCCACCCTGCTCTGAAGGAGGTAAAGGTGTGTGTTGAGGAACAGAAGCTTTTGCAGTTCCTTATTAAGATGGAGAAGCCTGTTCCATGACCCCCAGCCCCTGTGGCGGATAGACCCCCTGAGGTACAGCCCACATTGCTGCTGTAGACAATTCAGGCTCTACTAGTAGGCCTGGCTTTTTTATGTCAAACTAAAGGTGGTGTGTGTGCAGTTTGTAAGTGAAAACATTCCTGTACAGTATCAAGTTTGGGCAGTTTATATGATTGTGATTGATTGAATAAGTAATTTTTTTAAAAGGTCTGGTGGTTTTGCAGCAGTTTGTTATCTTTCTATCTTTATATTTTACCCTTTATTATTTTATCTACACCAATGTTCATATTAATCAAAATCTCAGTTTGTTAAATACTGAAAACATTGGATTAGGTAGACTTTAAATTGGAACATTGGAAAAGGTAGACATTTTGGTAACTGTCTTAAAAAGTTTGAGAATCTCTAAAAAAACTATAGAATGTGTGCATGTATGTAACAAAGATTATAAAATGTTATAGATGCTCTTTGTATCATGTTTTGTCATCCTCTTTGTATATAACAGGGAGATAAGCAAAAGGAACTAGCCATTATTTTCCTGCAAAACGTGTTTAGAGGGAGATCCACCCAGAATCAAGTGACGGGTGGGCAGGGCAGCACAGGCTCAATGGGTGGAGCTTGTTTATCTGATAGCTTGTATGGTCATTGGCATGAATGAATAATGATGTATGATTTACATTTAGGCATTTGGCAGACGCTTTTATTCAAAGCGACTTACATTGCATTATACTACACATTGATCACTATACATTGAGTATGTGCAATCCCTGGGATCTAACCCATGACCTTGGCGTTGTTAACGCCATGCTCTAACCACTGAGCTACAGGAAAGCTATGTATGATGGTTGTCAGATGTTCAAGGGGAAGGAGAAATGGTTGGAATTGATCCAAGAACCACCCACGCAGTCTAAAGGGAGGAATAGGAGACGAGGGAGGTGGAAAAACAGGTCACACTTGCCTTGCAGAGAGAGAGAGAGAGAGAGAGAGAGAGACATCCACTCACAGCATAAATGTAAGATCGAGCATGTAAAGAGAACCTACAGTGGCACTGGCTGATAGAGCTAAATAATCATCTCAATACAAATAAAAATGCTTTACTTTGCATAAATTCAACAACACTGCTTTAATGTAATTTACTAATAATTTACTAATTAGTACTCTACATCACAGACATTCCTAATATGCACTAAGTACTATAATTCATGCAAATCATTTATCTTAACTTCTTTTTTGATAACATAAGAGTGGTACAAAATGACAAAAAGTATCAAGAAAATGCAATTTTGGGCTATATTCCAAGTTGTTGTTTTTTTGCATTGTTGGAGTGTAAACGTGGGTGTTTCTGTGCTAATGTTTTCAGATGTATTCATCAGAATCAGAGCTAGCTTTAGTGTGCACACACACAAAACTGCTTATGGTTTCCAGGAGCTTTTGTTAATAGCACAGTACCATGGACTTTTATGTCCCAAAAGAAGAAACACTAGATACTTCATGATGTGGTTCACATTTAAAATTATTGTAAACATAATGAAAGCATGAACTAAAATGAACTTGAAGAGCTTAACTACTGAGTTGATTAGATAACCAGTGATTCATTAAGTTTTGACTTGTCTTTTTTCTTCTTCTGTCAGGTGTCTCAGGTTGAGTCCTGTTTTGCTACTCTGTCTGGTGGAGTAATAATAGACATGCTGGACTTCCTGTCTAAAGAGTTGATCCAGCTGCAGGAAAAAAGGTGAATCCATGCCTTCACCCTATTGGCTAAAAAAGACCGGCATATTCCTGAGACTAAAGAGAGTGGGATGTGGTAGATGAAGGACACAGTTCTTATCTGTACTCAGCAAAATCCCATACACATGTTAGTATGTGTGTAGTATCTTTTTCTTTGGTAAAGCTCAAAAACACTTTGCATAAGCAAAACATAAAACATTATCTTGGACTCCATTAATCAGACAGCTGATGCTGAGGCAAAAGAGATTCACTGTATGGCAGAGGAGCTAAACAACATTACATACACCATGAAGGAAACATATATATATCCAGTACTGAGTTAAGTCAATTAAGGTTGCTTTGACATCCAACATCTTATTGACTTATCGGAGAGATGCCAAGGATTCCTGAATCAGACAATAAACTCTGACAGTGTTGAAGGTTTTCTGAGGTTGACTGGGGTTGACTGAGCTATTGTTATAACCTACAATGTTCAATAGGTGCTTTAGTTAAGACAGGCCACAGGACTCATAGTGAAAGATAATAAATTACTTAATGTAAGTTATTGCTTGTACTGTGTAAGATGACTCACTTCCACATTCGAAAGGCCTTTAAATATCATACCGCATACAAAGACATGTTCATAAAAGATTTCCTTCTATTGTGGTCTGGCTGTTCTCAAATGTTGTCCTTCTTCAAGGCAAAAAAGAGCAACACAGTTAAAGGAACAGTTCATCCAAAATGAAACTTTCAGTTATTTAGTCACCATCATGTCTTCTGTGACTTCAGTCTTTCTTCTGTGGTAATACAGGAGATAATTGTGCTGAGTATCCTGTTTAGTGGCTTTTACACAATTAAAGCACATTATGACTCAAACATATATGTATACTGTTGATTATTTTTCATGTACTCATCTCAGTCTTGAAAAAGCCTGATATTTAAGTATTTTCACAGTGACATTTTTCCATTGTATTAAAACCACCCAACAGGAAATTTTGTGCGCCAAAGTAAAGGATAAAATTTTATTTTTTTTTATTTCAATTCTTAATATCTTAGAAAAATTACATAAATACAAAAAAAGAAATTCTCTTTCAGTACAGAGTATGTAAGGCTTAGAATGTTTTAAATTATAATAGATAAAAGTTGCTTGTATCTATCTGCAGGAATATAAATAAATATCAATAAACACAGAATGATCAAATTATAGTAAAGCTGGATTCACTGTTTGAGAGCTTTTCCATTAACAGAATGAAGCAGCCTGAGGCACTAATCTACAGCTTCCTCATTCCTGAGGTCCAAATAATTTCTGTGAGAGACAGAAGTGAATTATTCAACCACATATAAAATCTCTACATTACAAACCTGCATGAAATTCCAAAAGTAATAATTTACACCCCATGTCCGATGTTATGTCTTCTTGAACCAGATTAAAATTTAAGTCAGTATTAAAAATGAGTAAATGTAATTTTAAGTACTTACAGTGCCTTGCAAAAGTATTCATACCTCTTGAACTTTTTCACATTTTGTCACCTTTCAACCACAAACTTAAATGTATTTTATTGAGATTGTTTGTGATAGACCAACACAAAGTAGCACATAAGTTTGAAGTGGAACAAAAATGATATACGGTTTTTAAAAATTTAAGCAAATAAAAATCTAAGTGCGTAAAAAAAGTGCGGCATGCATTTGTATGTAGGTCCCTGTACTCTGATACCGTAAATAAAATCCAGTGCAATCAATTGCCTTCAGAAGTCACCTAATTTGTTAATAGAGTTCACCTAATTTAGTCTCATTATAAATACACCTGTTATGTGAAGGCCTTAGTGGTTTGTTAGAGAAAACTAGTGAACAAACAGCATCATGAAGACCAAGGAACTCACCAGACAGGTCAGGGATAAAGTTGTGGACAAGTTTAAAGCAGGGTTAGGTTATAAAAAAAATCCCAAGCTTTGAACATCTCAAGGTGCATTGTTCAATCCATCATCCAAAAATGGAACAAGTATGCCACAACTGCAAACCTACCAAAACATGGACGTCCACCTAAACTGACAGACCGAGCAAGGAGAGCACTGGTCAGAAAAGCAGCTCACTCTGGAGGAGCTGCAGAAATCCACAGCTCAGGTGGGAGAATCCTGTCCACAGGTCAACTAGAAGTCGTGTACTCCACAAATCTGGCCTTTTTGGAAGAGTGGCAAGAAGAAAGCGATTGTTGAAAGAAAGGCATAAGAAGTCCTGTTTGCTGTTTGTCACAAGCCATGTAGGGGACACAGCAAACATGTGGAAGAAGGTGCTCTGCTCGGATGAGACCAAAGTTGAACTTTTTGGCCTAAATGCAAAGCGTTATGTGTGGCAGAAAAGTAACACTGCTCATCACCCTAAACACCATCCCCACTGTGAAAAATGGTTGTGGCAGCATCATGCTGTGGGGATGCTTTTCTTCAGCAGGGACAGGGAAGCTGGTCAGAGTTAATGGGAAGATGGATGGAGCTAAATACAGGGAAATCCTGGAAGAAAACCTGTTGGAGACTGCAAAAGACTTGAGACTGGGAATGAGATTCACCTTCCAGCAAGGCAATTACCCTAAACATACAGCCAGAGCTACAATGGAATGGTTTGTATCAAATGATATTCATGTGTTAGAATGGCCCAGTCAAAGTTTAGACCTAAATCCCACTGAGCATCTGTGGCAAGACTTAAACAATTCTGTTCACCGATGCTCCTCATCCAATCTTGAGCTTGAGCTATTTTGCAAAGAAGAATGGGTAAAAATTCTAGTGTCTAGATGTGCAAAGCTTGTAGAGACATACCCCAAAAGATTTGCTGTAATTGCAGTGAAAGGTGGCTCTACAAAGTATTGTGCAAGTGTAAATGCACGCCACACTTTTTGATCCATTCACAATTATGTGCTACTTTGTGTTGGTCTATTACATAAAATCGCAATAAAAAACATTTAAGTTTGGGGTTGTAATGTGACAAAATGTGGGAAAGTTCAAGGAGTATGAATACTTTTGCAAGGCACTGTAAGTACGAAGTAAATTGCCTTTCCTAGGCCTAAAATATTTGCAATAATTATTGCCAAGACTTACTTGTAGGCTGGAAGTCATGTCCAACCTCAGAAGCCAAGCAGAAATTTCAGACCAATTACAAAGAATATAGACCAACCACACTTACAACACAAAGCTGCATTCAAGCTAGTTTCACACAGAAGATTTGTTTATCCATATATTGACAGGAATTCACACGTCTTACTTGTTAGTGCACTATAAAACTTAAAAGATCTAAAAAGACACATGCAGACCTATTCATGCTATCGGCTGTGACATTGCCAGTGTTTGTTAAGCTTGACATGCAAAGCCTGTGAGTTTGGTATGCATGTGTGTGCAACAAAATCAAAGTCGTGTGGTCTGTGTTATATTTAATAAACTGCCTTTGCTATTTTCACGTGGCCTCATTTAAGCCATTTCTATTTCCCCATTTTTTGCATTTTTTTGCATTTACTGCAATTAAGACTCTGTACAAACAAATGCAGCATGTGCACAAATAATTCTCTTTCACAGCTCTATTGCTTTCTTATTTGAACCTGAAAAAAGAAGAAATTATTATTTAAGTACAACCTTAAAAAAATTATATGTTGGCACTCTGTTGTACATAATACTGGGAAAGCATTGCTATAAGTGGTATCTTGTATATTAAAGTTTCTTGAACATTCTTAAACATTTCTGAAATTTTGTCCATGGAAAAATCTGTTTATGAAATAAACCAAGGTTATAAAAATATTTGCACAAGCTTTCAAACAATTGTGGCTAATTTATAGAAAATTTAAATAATGGTGCTGTTACTATGCAATGGTTGGTAGTTATCAAAATATGGCAAAAAAGCCACAATAATCTTGGCATTAGTAAAGTATGAGTCATTACATTAGACATTTAACGATCCAGACTACATGTAAATTGTGTCTTGACACGTACTCCACTGCATGCCTGAATTGCACTTCGTTTTTTTATTCTGAACATAACGTACAGGTACTTGTTGTGAAACCACATAACATATTTTTTTAGATAATATCATCATTTAACATAAAAATGCACAGCTCATATTCTTACAGTATGCCAGAGCCAGAGACGGCCAGCTCAATCCATCTTCAATAGCACTCCAGGATGTTCTGGGGTCCTCTTAACCTAATCTCTGCAAACCCCTGGCTCCCTCAGAGCCGCCTCAGCAGTCCTCAATGAAATACTCAGCCAATTAGAGAAGTCCCTTCTTACAACTGTGACCCAGACAGGCCTTGAACCAACACAAGCAATGCTACATTAGATACTTAAAATGAGAATAATTAAAACAGACTAAGCTTAAGAGCAACAGTTAAAGAAAGGCTTTCTATTTAGTTCTTGATCTTTACAGTAGCTACTAACAGTATTTGTTGTCATAGTTTTGATTTGTTTTAGACCTTAGAATTGAATTTTTTCCTGCTCATACAGAGTATGAATAAGATGTGGAGTGAAAACTCTGGATCAGTTCAACAACAGAGGTTAATGGTTACCAAATAAAACCAGCATTTAGTTTAGCAGGGAAAGTGTGTGGTACTTTGTCACATTTCTAGGAATCAAAGGGAACACATCAAAGGTTTGTGGTCTATTTCAAAATTGGGCAAAACAAGGCATAGCCTAAAACTAAAGGCTTTTAGACTGATCTGTTAGACAGCTTACGTTTTTACTAAAGTATGCTTCCGAGATACACTTGACCTTTTCTGAATGCGTTTAAGCATGATTTTACAGTGTTCACTTGTTTACCCAATAGCTAATACAAAACAAAGAATACTGAAGTTTTGGAAAATATTCAAAAACTACGGACAGTCAAATCAGACTTAAGTGTAACAGGCTTTTTTATCCTTAATACTGAGTTATAGCTCTTTTCCCACAAGACAACTAGTTCCAGTCTCCCCTGCTCTTGTTAAAAGCACAAAGTCTGCTCCTGTATCAATACTTCATCTACCTCTGGACATTAAGTTAAACATTTCTGATAAATGGGCTGTATCTCCTGGAATGATAATAAATAATAAGGGGGATTTAGTATTACATGTGCCTGCATAGCCTAACAGAAGGTTTGTGGATCTTACATAAATGTTCCCTCCTAATAAACCCTGTCCATGACCTGGTCTGACAAATAAACTAACATCATTGAAGTGTCTGTGACCCTAACTCAAACTTGTTTACACTTACATGACGACACACCGCCCCTCTTTCTGACTGTCAGTCTGGTTGTCTGTATGCCATTAATTAGCAAACTGTTGGTTAAAACTCAGCATTGGCAATGTTATGATGATGTCATGGCTTCAGGTCACATTTTTAATGCTCAACATTGTATGGTGTATTTAAAATTCTTATTTATTTTTTAAATTCTAAAGTTTACACAGATAGTTATAACAACTACACCTGAAGTTAAAATGACAACAACTGAAGTTTAAATTTTTATTAATTCAGGCTAAAATGTTTGCAGGAGGGTGAAGGGTTTAGGACAAACTTGTAATCAGATTTATTGGAGAATATCAATACAGCACAGAGCTGTAGTGTATTGATACCATTGCATTTGCTCTGTAGTTGCATAACTACATTTCTGTAAACAAATTGCATAATATACATCTATTTAGTTTTGCTCCGCCTGTGATTGGTTATGGGTTTTTAATTTCCCTTCCCTCTCTTTCGGACTTTCAGATATTCGGGTATTTTGACTGATGATTGGCAAAGTATACAAAAAAACAACAGCATTAGTTTCGCGAGAGCACATTGTAGGACGTTTTGTTTTTAGCTTGTCCTTCCCAGGATATCTGTAACCAGGAAGTAAAACACTGTACACTCGCTGTTTGTCGTGTGTAGCATGTGTGTCTGAAATTAGTCTAACTCCAATAAATCTGAAACTTAGCGTTACTGATCCCGTCATGATTTATGACTTTGGAGCGTGGCGTGTATGGTTATGAGGCACTTACATGAACGTCCTGCCGATATGACATGGTAAGTGCGCTTATTTTGTATGCACTTAAGTAGAAAGGAGATATCGAGAGTTGTTGACAACAGCTATTTAAGGTGCAGTGAAAATAGCATTTTGCGTAGCATAAGCAATAGGAATGAAATTCAAGACATTGACGTGTGTTGGATGGGATTTAAACAGGTCTTGTTGAATAAGACATGAGGCGTCGGCGCAGCGCAATGCATTTCGTCTCGGCTAGGTCTGATAAGGGATAACTACTACAGGCTTTACAAACTTCTCATTTAAGTATAATATGATGTAAACATTCCCTTAGCAAATATGAACTGTAATAGACAAAATCCATACATTTACGATGTTGGTAACCCCGTCCGTGGGGATTTTAACTGTAAATAAAAAATATCTCAGTTGAGCGGCTGCGCAGTTGATTAACTTGCGCCTTGAACCCACTGCCCCGTATTTAATTTTACAGTAAGAGCCATTGTTAGTTAATTCAGCTGTTTTACTTACTGGCAGCTGATTTTGGCAATAACATAAGTCGTCTAAATTTTACCTGCTCGGTGTTTAGTTTATGCCTTTGTTCTGTAACTGTTTGCTACAGATTTAATCTAGGGTAAAACTGATCATTTTCCATTAAGGCTCCAAAGAATCAATTGTGGTTTTTAACAGAATTTACAATAGAGTACTTATTGATGCTACTGGAGAAAGGGCTTTACCACAATTCATAATGACTTATGCTTAATTTCTTGCCATGTAACTTTTTGCTTAGACTTTGTCTTTACTTTTTTGCTTAGAGTTGTTTTATAGTTAGTTTTGATGCTTAAGACGTGTTGTTTGTACTTTCTTGTCATGTTTTGACAGCAAAAACATGGGTGTTTATTTTTTACTTATTTTGGAATCTCCTATACAGATGGAAAATACTAATGTAGGCTTTTCGTTAACTGAGTGTCTTATCTTTTGTTGTGAAAAAAAGTCATATGTCATAGATCTGAGGTCTAAGATCTAAGTACAACACATTTTACATTCAGCTGCAGAAATGAAAGTTTAAGGCCATAGGCCAGGATGTATTTTTTTATTAAATAAGACCTTTGTATTTTAGGATTAAACTAATGTTTGTAATTGCACCATTATTTTTCATGATACCTGCATAAGTGCAGGTTTAACTTAAATACAACATCAAATCCCAGCACTTAAGAGTTTGTTAGGCTAAATATCGAAGGAATGATATAAAAAATATTTTTATGTAATTCACACCTTTCACACCACATATACAATTATGTAATTGACCTATTTGCAGTTAGCTAAACATGCTGTTGCTCCAATGCAGTATTTGGTGTTCAAACATTCACAAGAGTTGCTTTTTCTATAGACAACTTTTCTTGACTTTAAATAGTGCAACCAATAAGCTCTCTGGAACGAAGAGACACACAATCAACAACCTTATTATGACTAAATTTACCCAGTGTGCACTTCTTTTCATAGCTGCATTCAGACTGTATGGTGCTATGTGTTGAATCTGTGTGCAAATATTTTTTTTAAATGCTAAAGATGTAAGAATGTAGATGTAGAATTATCATTGCTTACCCTTAAATTTATTTTATTACAAGAATATATCAAGCGTTTTATATGCAATTTCTTGACAAAGTGTGTGCAGTAGGGTTAGTAATGCATTTATGAACTACATGCTGTTACATCCATAATGTGACAAAGTGTAGATAAAGATAAAGTGTATGTTCTCCCTCTCTCTCTCTCTCTCTCTCTCATTCTGCTTTCCTGTCTTTCTCCCCTCAACCCCTGCTCCTCCGAATGAAAGCATTTCAATAGGTTCGACAGCTGGTTATATAAGTCCATTTATTTTTGAACTTCCTGGTAATTTCACTGGGTCCAAAGCGGCATTTTAACATTAAAGCGTGATAATAATTAATAGAACGTGCAGATTATGCACTTAAATAAAAATTCATATAGCTTGAAGTGCTTTCTCCTAAACCCCAGTTACAGTAATTTTTCATAATTACAGTTATTAAAGATCTAGTGAACATTTCGGCCCCATGTCTATGATGTCATCAGAGAGAGCAGAAAAAAAAATACAGAGCTTCAATCAATAAAGGACAGATGAGAGCACATAAATATGTCTTTATAAACATTATAACAAAGCTCTTTTTAATGCAGGCCAGTTGACTTGGTTCACTTTGCCATATTGGCAATAGCCACTATTTTTCATTCTAGTACATGTTTTTATCCATCTGAAGGGAAAAATTCTAAAAATCTCTACAATTGTTTTTTCAGGTTAAGTTCCAATTACATATATTTAAAATACAGCCAAAAAATCTGATAAAGATATAAATTGTTCTTATTTACAATCATGGCCAAAAATATTGCCACCCTTGCAATTCTGTCAGAAAATGCAACCCTTCTCTCAGAAAATTGTTGCAGTTGGAAATGTTTTGGTACTCACGTTTATTTTTTGTTTGCATTGGAACAACAAGAAAAGTCAAATTAATTTCACACAGAAACCAAAAAATGCACTGGACAAAATTATTGGCACCCTGAACTTAATATTTGGTAGAACACCCTTTGGAAAAAATAACTTGGAAAATAATTGCTTCCTGTAACCATGAATGAGTTTCTTATACCTTTCTACTGGAATTTTGGACCACTCTTCTTTTGCCAACTGCTCCTGGTCATTCAGATTTGAAGGATGCCTTCTCCCAACTGATGTTTTAAGATCTCTCCACAGGTGTTCTATGGGATTCAGATCTGGACTCATTGCTGGCCATTTCAGAACTCTCCAGCGCTTTGTTTGTAACCATTTCTAAGTTCTAAGTGTGTTTCGCGTCATTGTTCTGCTGGAAGACCCATGACCTCTGGTGGAGACGCAGCTTTCTGACACTGGCCACTATGTTGCGCACCAAAATTCTTGAAGTCTCTGGTTATAGTAATATAGTAATAATAGTGTTATTACTATATTGCCCACACCTGTTACTTGCCACAGGTGTGTCTAAATACAAATTACAGGAGCATCACATGCTTGAAAAGCAATTATTTCTTACAATTCTGACAAGGTAACAATAATTTTGTCCAGTCCATTATTGAGTTCTGCGTGAAATTATATCAAGTTTGACTTTTCTTCTCTGTTTTGTTTGTGTTGTTCCGGTACAAACAAAAACAATAAGCATGTGAATACCAAAACATTTGCAATTGGAACAATTTTTTGAGAGAAGTGTTGCATTTTCTGACAGAATTGCAAGGGTGCCAATATTTTGGGTCATGACTGTAACTCAAATTACAACAAAAGATAGCATTTTTCAGACCAGCATACATAATGTGTGTTCAGGAGTTAAAAAGAGTCATTGGCTCTTTACATTGTAAGGCGGGACTTTTGCCCTTAAAGCCACGGTATTAAGCATTTCTATTTATCCCGTTAATTTTATAAAAATGGTTTGTGGCATCAAATTATGTCACTTACACTTGACTCTTGAATAGGGTTGTAACGGTATACCGGTATGGCGGTTTATCGCGATATTGACATGTACGATTATCATATCGTGCACATTTGCTTACCCGCAGTGTTGAAAAAAAAATGAAATCAGATCTCACCCGCGCTGCCGTGTATATGCAACTTCTTTCCACTTGACTGCTTAGACTCCACCCATACCTGTACAGCGGCGAAAATGTCTGAGACAGAGGCTGCAAATTCTAATCTCTATCTCCCGCCGGAAAAAAATTAAAATCTGCAGTATGGGAATATTTTGGGTATCCGAAAAATGATCGCGGGGTTGTCCTTGAAGATGGATATCCAGTTTGCAAGAAATGTGGACGAAGAGTGTCAAAAAAGGAGGAAATACGTCGAACATGTTCTCCCATATTCGCGAACACCATCCCTCCGTGAAGATAAAGGTAACTTAAGGTAGAGACCTGCACTCCCGCGGGAGTACCGCGGGACCCAAAGCAC
>JAZGTJ010016229.1:0-12834 GCA_036877575.1 Botia almorhae
AATCACTTAATGATAAAGCAAAAATGCAGACGCTTGTCTGAAGGTTAGGTTAGGGGATAGAAAATATCATTAGCTCAGTGTAAAACAGTTTGAGGCAATAAAAGGTACCTGCTATCACAGAAAGAATACGTGTGTAGAAAGCTCAAGTGAATGTGTGTATTTTAAGAAAAAAACTACAAGTATAGAACAGCTACAGCTACAGTATTACTTAGTTCATAGTGCAAAAAAGGCGCTAAATCGTGCTGCGGACGCTCTTAGTACCGTGGCTGGCTGGCTGCGGTTGAATACTTAAAAATGAAGGCATGCTCACTTCCGTTTGGAAATCGCCTTTTGAAGTATACTAGCTAGGGTGCGGACGCAGTCCCACCTGCAGGTGGTGATGTCACATGCAAGCGTTCCTGTAGTGCTGAAACAAACTAGTATCGCTGGTGGAATCAAGACAGCGGTGTAATTTTGTGCATCATGTCCTTCTCTTGAATACTTTGTCTTTTCTCAATGATATTAAAATGGAGATGCGTGCTAAAAACCTTTCTTCACCTCGCAGAAAAGCAGTTTGACTAGCAATGGCTGCAGGTTTACCGGTAGCTGCTGTCACGTAGTCTGTTTCAATCCATAATTAACTTGTGATGTCAAAAGCATGTGACACATTGTTTCCCACAATGAGTTCATGCCAACCACGTTTTGCATTAAACGTCTGTGTAAACAGTCAATTTGCCATATTCGTGACGTTGACGCGATTGCTGTGTACGATTGATTTAGATGGTTAATTTAATTTCATTGTTTCTTCATTGCTTGATGGGCCCAGTCCTTATTTGTTTTCATGCAAAATACTGGCCAGAAAATTTTTTAAAAGTCACCTTCCTGTGCTCCAAAAGGTGTTTGGAACAAGAAAAGGTTAAGTAAATAACAGAAGTTTCATTTTTAGGTGAACTTTTACTTTACAAAAACAAACGTTTTCCTGTAAAAAGATTAGCCTGTGATTCGCCAACTTTTTGACCTCAGCATTTAGAGGGAAACTAAAAACGTAAAGTTCACTGATTATGATACAAGCGTTTTGTGTCACATCTCATAGATTAATGTGCGATAAGAAACTGTTTCCTGGTTATGAGAGGCTTTGCTTCTTGTCTCATTTAGAAAGAAAATACACGTTTAATACACAGTGTTTACTACAAAGTGACAGACTATTTAGGATCATGTTCACATTTCCAGTACACGGGGCGTATGTTTAAGGTCACAGATTAGTCACTGTTTTGACATTAGCGGAAGGTTTAGCTGTGTGCAAAATACAGGGTGGGTGAAAAGTAACTAGGCATTAAAAATTAGCTATAGAACTTGTAGTATCACTCATGATGAAAATAGACGATATTGTCTAAATAGACGATAGTAAATAGAATTTCATATTTCCCGCGTCCCAGCAATTTCCCAAACAACTTCCTTCAGAAAATTGTGCGTTCCATCGCCGGCCGTTTGAGGACACTGGTTGCTTGTGTTGAAATGTAAACTTTTTTTTCATTTTCCTACGTAATAAAGTATTTCGATAAATTTGTATTAGAAATATGGACTTTATTAGCCATTTTTAATGCCTAGTTACGTTTTATCCACCCTGTAGATGTGGAGATAGTCCACTTCATTTTGGAAACCCGAAACCCAAAACATAACATGTTAAAAATTTTGTAAGAAATGTCAGACATTCCTCTGGTAATAATTTACCCTGAAAAAAAATCATTAAAAAAAGAATATACCGTGAATATTAGGCTAATCAAAAGGTGGCACAATAAATACATCTGTCAAATAGGCTCTTACACCCTAAATTAGACAAAGGAATGTATTTAATTATCAGATGCATTACACTGACTAAACCTGAATTAGTTATATTTAACCCTTCTAGCTCATTAGCTGATAACTTTATAGAATTTTTTAAAACCAAGTGGACAGTATAATTATGTCCTCAAAAAATAACTTTGAATCTGGTGTGCAACAGCCAATCAGCAATCCAGTGACGTTAAAGCTGCAGTTCGTAACGTTTGCCTCTCTGTCGCCATCTCTCTTTGAAACATTATATTGCAGTTTACTACACGTACTTTGCTTTATGTATGTTAAAGTCAAACTGACAATTCCCCGGGAAATCGCACCCGGCAGCTTAACTTATAAAGTATTATTGTAAACTTACTGTTGAGATTTGGTGTAGATTTTTGTTTATTTTCAACCGAAAGGTTCCAGATTTCAACCGAAAGGATCCAGACTTGAGTCAAAACTTTGCGAATTTAAGGGAAGTCTAGTGCAAAATAGCTGAAGTCCACATTTCACATGCGCTTAGAAATACATGTCAAGTTAAAATTCAAACTTGTAATTACTGTAATGTTTTTTATTATATACAGCCTTTAAAGACTGTAAAGTTATTTTTAATATTTGCTTTAACCTTTGCGCTGTGTAATAATAAGACAGGTGCAGCCCTTGCTCACCATCTGCCCCAGTGAAACCGGCAGATATGTTTCTTCTTCTTATTGTGTTTCTGTTTTTTTATTGATCTCACGCTAAACGTGTTGAAAGGTGTATTTATGGAGCAAGACTGTAAGATTCAGATGGTTTTAATTCATCAGCTGAGTTGTACATCTGTTCCTGCTTCAGACAGTAAAAAAAAACGCTTAACGTACAAAAAATGCTTATTTTGGAATATGTTTTCAACAGCTTGTCCTAACAAGGTGTCAAATGTGTCCAGTAAGCAGATGAATTGGTAAATTTTGCACTGACATCTTCCGTGCAAGTGTGTATTGGCTGATACAAATGAAGTACATTGATTTCAATTCACATATATAAGGGCTTGCGTTCATATTTATTAGCATCGCAGAGTGATGTGAACCTACAATGTGAACAAATACTAACTTGAGCATACACAATAATAGACAATATAAAGCATGTAAAAAAGGCAAATGAAGATATTGACCGTTATGATCGATCTTCAAGTACTTTTCTATCAGTATTTGTTCAACATTGTTGGCACACAATAAAACAGAAATGCTGGCCAAGTATGATGACCCATATTCAGAGTTTGTTCTCTGCATTTAACCCATCCAGATTAGTGCACTCATATTGGAGTAATAAATTGTGAACACACACTGCAAACTAGGAACACACAACCGGAGCAGGGAGCAATTGGAGGTAAGATGACTTGCTCAAGGGCACCAGAGTTGTTTCCTGCAGCACTGGGAATCAAACCAATCTTCTGGTAATCTTCCATCAATCTTCTGTCAAGTCAGATTCTCTAAGCAGTAGGGCACAAAATATGCACAAATATATAGGGTACAATATGCTAAATACTAAATATATATGGTATACATTACATCAGTATGTGATAAAAATATGTAATATATTATAATTTGTCAAGACTTTGCAGATTGTTACACATTACAAAGGATTCCTGTGGGCTTTTGAAAAAGGAGATTTTATTGTTTTCGTAACAACACATTTGGAAGCATTACATTTAACTCCGTGATTGCAGTACAGTTCATTCCAAGAAAAGCACATTTAGGAAATATTACCCTGAAATTCCAAAGCCATGGAAACATGATATCCAATACTAAAAAGAAAATTAGTGGGAACATAAGAGTAGTGCTTTGTTTGGCAAAATAAAATATTGTTCAAGCATATATTTGATTAAAAAATAAAATAAATTAACATCCTTTTTATATGCAGGCATTGATTATATCTTTTTATTAAACATTTTCTGTTACGATTAGGTTTCAAAATTTCAGAACGGGCAAATGCACTGAATGGTTGTTGAGCGGCCGGTCGCGTCTGCGGGGCAAGATGTAATTCTTTCTGGTAACAGCACATCTGAGATCGCTGTGTGTCGCCCGCATTAGCTCAGCTGGCCGTCGTCTTGTGGGTAATTTAGGGCCAAGAACACTATGGTCTGACTGTGGATATCTTCAATATAATAGCTCTAAAATACTTATGACAAGTAAAGCCACAACAGCACACAGATCTCAAGCAAAATGCTTCAGAATTCACTTCACATTAACTGCCTGCTGATAATGCTGTTTATCTGCATAATCAGGTAAATATGGCCAAAACAAACTGTTCTTAGCAAAAATTGGACGGCACAATTCCCGGTTTGGGTTGGTTTTGACTGCTAGCTTGCCTGGAATGTGGACTACTGCGATCTGGAATGCTTCAGTGGAACTGTACAATCACGCTCTCACACGACTACACACTTTTTTATTTAAAAACAAAACACTGTCCCTCATGAATAGGGTGAAATCCTTAAGCAGTTCAGTTTTTATAGAAAGAATGCATGTTTGCATTAAAAAAATGGTGTGCACACATTTAGTGTCAGGTTAAACTGGATTGAGGGAGGTTAGTGAATAAGACCCAGCTAACGAGGAACGTTCTCATTGGCTAATGTTCTCTGAAAGTTCTCTCAAAGATACCAAAAATGTTCTTGTAGTAACTTTATATAAATTCTTAGCGGAACATTAAGGATTTGTAAAAGTTTGAATGCGCTTTTTATAACCAGGCAATAGTGTTAATACAACATCTAATTAAACATTACTAGAACTAGAAATATATATATTTTAATGTTTTTGTTTTCATTTTGGAAACGTTAGGAAAACATTCTTACAACCTAAAATTGTTATCTGGGAACTTGCATCTGTATGTGTATAGGGCAGGACCTGTTTGCCCTGTATTCCCCCGACATTTGATCTTTAATGTAGTACCTGCTTCACTTAATAAACATCAATCAGAGCTGTCTTCTGACAAGCGTAAACCTTCTTAACCTGATTCCATGGAAGCAACCCTGAGACAGCTCCAGTGTGCTCAGAGTTTTATAAGGCCTTGCATGAGTGGGTGTCCGGGCAACCTTTGCCTGTGCTCCTAGTGGACTAATCTAATCTATGTGAGATGAGGTGCATGCATTACTCTCACAGTTACTGACTCTTAATGTGGAAACATAAAATGTATCTTTTGATAGATTTTTGTATCTTTTGATCTATTTTTGTATTTTTGTATCTTTTGATAGATTTATGTTTTAGGGGGCAGTTGTGGGCTGATGGTTAGAGAGTCTGTCTTGTAAATCAAAGGTTGCAGGTTTGATTCTCACAGCTGGCAGGAAACAACTGAGATGCCCTTGAGCGTGTGTGTTGGTGACTTGTATTGTGTGTGTGTTCACTACTCACTGGATGGGTTAAATGCAGAGATCACATTTCAAGTATGGCAAATACGCCAATTTCACTAGATCACTCTTACTTATATTGCTTAACTTGTAATTGTCTGAAATTGATTTTGCTACGGTTAAGGCAAATAACCGTAAACAGAAGACAGACAACTCTGAAATTCTGTTCAGTCTTTGGCAGAACTGTTTTTGTGCTTTTTTAAGCAACCGTATATATCGCTGCATGACTAGTTTAGCGTTATCTTGGAAGAAAGATATGGCTGAACATGTGGTAAAATAAACAAACTCATAAAACACACTCTTGGATCTCTGCCGTTTCTCCTTCAGGTGAAGTGAAGAAATCCATCTTTTTTAAACTGCAGAAACAAAGAATCTGCAGAAGATTTTCTGGAGTTTCCAGCTTGTTCGGTCACCACCCCCTTGCGTGTCTCCGTTTATGATCGATGGAGTTTCACTGATGCTGGATTGTTGTCTAGGCCTTGATCAGGTTGGCACACGGCAAGCATAGCTGTTGTTTTATGCTCTACCAGCAAGAATAGATCACGGTTTTGCCCAAAAGCCAGTCAGTTCCTCAGCTTTATGGCTTGGGTTTTCAGGGCCTTTCCTTCACCTCAGGCAGCCTCTGTGTCTCGTGGTACTAACACTGTTAAACCTAAATTGTTCTGCTTGTTAGGTCTCTGTAATGTATTCGTGTGGCTGTACGAAGACTAGACCAGAGTGAACAAAAGCGTATCCTCATTCAGTTGAAATGTTTCAGATCACAATCTGAAAGACATCACAGTCCGGTGTGTTTGCACTGATGTAAGATTAAACTCCAGAGTGTCTCAGGTTTCATCACTTGCACCTGTTTCAGATTGTCTGTGAGAAGCACATGTGATATTTTCCCCGGAGAGACAATGCTGAACGGTTCGTGAAATGGAAAGTTCATGATAGATTTTAAGGCTGTAAGATACGTAAATGTGTTCTTGGTATATGTTAACATAAGGAACATTTATTCGCATAGCGGTGAGATTTTATTCTGATGTTTTCTGTCGATTTTGGATGAATTTTTGGTCAGCGAGACAAACTTGCAATAAAACAATTTGCAATAAAACAATTGTTGTCTCCTGGACTCGAACTTATCCATTTATTACAGTATAACTATAAACGTATTAACAGTGTTCCAGTAATTATTTATTATATTTATATTAATAATTATTTATTATAAATATATTAATATATTCATTATTAGAAGAACGTTTTTCGTATATAATATTTAAAGTTTAAAACATTCTACTAATGTTATGCAAGCATGTAACTTTCTTTTAATAACTTTGAGGGAACTTTTGGAGAATGTTAGCCAACATCTCCGCATAGCTAACCAGCACTCATGGATCTCTCTCTTCAGCATTGCCCATTTTCGTTTTTAGAGGTAAGTAACATTTCCTGTGAATTCTGCAGACCTCCAGCGAGTGACTAACCCGATGGCAGACAATGTGTGACCTATGAAGGGATTAGGGTGTCTGAATCACAACCTGTTTTTACCCCCCTGCATTTTAGCCAAAGTGTGCAAAAATGTCCAGCCAGTCAAGATGGAAAGTTGCCCATACAAGCAGCTGTAGGATCAGCTCAAACTCCTGCTACCGGCCTGTATCACATCCTGCAGCTTTGCTTTCACTTTTGAGTTGAACTTCAGACCGCATGTCTCTGATTCAGACTTCATGCTGTTGGCATTGTCGGTTTCTTTGCTGGGAAGGAGAGAAGAATTGTAGGCGTTTATCATCTCCGTGGATGTGCTGGAATGATGCCATTGTAAGATAGTTTAAGATCGTTCCATGTGACCTTTTCCTTTTTAATGAAGTGATTCTTTTAGTAAATTTTTAATATTCTATTTGACATATATGTCCCTGCATGAAATTCTTTTCTATTCAAATCTATTCCATTCTCTTCTGTGCAGCTATTCTGTTCTGTTCTGTTCTATTCTATGCAGCACTGCTATTCTACTCGATGCAGTTTTTGTATTCTTTTGTATTCTTTTGTATTCAATTCTATTCCATTCTCTTCTGTGCAGCTATTCTGTTCTGTTCTATTGTGTTCTATTCTAGTCTATGTAGTTATTCTATTCTGTTTTGTTTTATTCTATTTAGTTATTCTATTCTATTCTGTTCTATGTGAATGAAGCTGCAAATGAAGGAAGGTCATTTGATCTGTACATTTTTTCATATCTTGTGAGATTCTCACATATTCATCACAAAACTTTCACATAGTTCTCTCTCTCTGGAGGATATGTAAATATTTAAGTCATTATCCTGTGACAATAAGCATTGTAGTTTATGTCGCATTACTCTGCCCTGTTTGTGTTTCTGTAGCTCAGTCGGTAGAGCATTGTGTTAGTAGTGCAGAGGTTGTGGGTTTGATTCCCAGGGGAGCACTTGTACTGACAAAATGTATAACTTGAATGTACTGAAAGTCGCTTCGGATAAAAGCGTCTGCCACATGTAACTGTTTATTCATTTCCCTGTTTTTTGGGTGGTGGATTATATAATGTTTTTGTTTCAAGCTGTGATGGATTTGAAGAACATGGACATGTTGGTTGGTCTGATGTTTGGAGACATAAACCTATCATTAAACATCATTAATTCCCCGGTCTCTAGTTAAACCAGCCGTTCTGCGCTCTGGCCCTGGAGGTAGTACAACCTTAACTACACACTGGCCGATAGACTTCAGCAAAAATTGTTACCTTAATAAAGTCTATTTTATAATATTTGCATGCACAAGCATCTTCTATCTGACACTGGGAAGGCCATCTTGCTTACTTTAACTGCTCCCTTGAGGAAATGTCTTGGCAGGCTAGGTGATATGTGGCACTCCTATTTGGAGAAGGACCACAGTGATGGCGATTGATTAAATTCGATCTTTTTTACTTCATTCCTACTCGTCTCATTACATTGTAGATTACGATACACATCACTGGCTTCTCTATCTTTGCCTGCCCCACTGGACGTCTGGAGACCGAATACAGCTGGAGACGGCCGCAATCACTGAATTTAAGAACCGAGCTGTAAATTTAATTAACAATCACAGCAAAGCCAGTTAAGTTGAATGTCTACGAACACTGTTTATGGATGTTTAACTTAAACCTTTAATGGTGATTATGGTGGGAGTTGGGAACGGTTTTTTGATTTGGGGTGGAACGTGTGAAGAACCCCTGCTGATATCTGCACCGCAGGTTAATGACGCAATTTGAGTTTATTGCGACGAAATAGGCTGTGAGGTTGCATTCACAACAGCTGGGCTTGTTAAGGATTGCATGCCTAGAGTCAATAATGTTTTAAGATGTTAATTGAATTTACACTTGAATTTGGATACCAAAGCCGCTCTTAAAACGGTATCAATGCGCATTAGATTTACAGTCACGCATTTGGCGGGCGCTTTCGTCCAAAACAATTTACAGTACGTTAAGTTCGACATTTTGTCACTACATGCGTTCTCTGGGAATCGAACCCATGACCTTTTTTGTTGTAGCTCAGTTGGTAGAGCGTTGTGGGTTTGATTCCCAGGGAGCATACATGATCGTCAGAGTGTATTGCTTGAATACCCTGTAAGTCGCGTTAAAGTGTCTGCCAAATGCACAAATGATGTAAATGAGTGGTAGCGGAAAAAAGTGCTTTTGCAAATCTGGGGTCATAAAAAGGCTTTATTTCCCTGAATGAGCCCATCACACAAAGAAGCCACATCAAGAGAAGTCTTTCCCACTGAACCAGTGACGCTGGTTCATTTCTCACTGTGAATTCTTCGACAGTTATTAAACTCCTCTGTATGAGAGAGACTCCACCATTGCTTGCTTTTCTCCTCTGTAATCTTGTGATTCCTGCTTTTCAACCAGTGCTGGATTTAAATCCTGGGGGGTGGATTATGGATTATGGCAAAACAGTTTATTAATTTATAAAGGCTCAGAGATACAGTACAATCGGTGAGATAAAGGCCTGGACAATGGAGGTCCTTCATCTGGTGATGTCTGCAGGAGCCATTGCTGTGTGTGTCTTTATAAAGCGCCGGTGAAGAGAAACAGATGCTGTGTATCTGATACTTTTAAAAACAGTAAATCAGAGCTTCCTCTGAGCACACTTCTAAGAAGATCAATGGGACATATACTAGAAACGTTTCGACTCGCTTCGAGAACAAAGGCTGGAAGATCAGTTTCTACAGAAAGATCAAACTTCTACAGGCTGAAATCACTCCCCATATCTGGACAAAACTTTGCTTAAAATAAGGAGTGTTAAATATTAAATGTTCAATGATGGACAGTAAGAAATCCTCTGGCCAATGTTCATAGCTATCCACAACATTATATTATAAAACACATATACTGTAGGAGGATAAAATAACATTGTGTGGAAGGGATTGTGTAGTATATTTATTGTGAGATCCTCTCTACAAACATATTTAGTCAGAAACAAAAGCTGTAATGAATATAAGAGCTCTCCCTCTCTCTCTCTCTCTCTCCCTCCCTCTCTCGCTCTCTCTGTTTGCCCTGTTTTTAATTCCATGTGTAAAATATTAAGTTCAAATTATGTAACCTTAAGTTGCGCTTTGTTTTGCTTTGAGTGGTGAGTTAGATAAGGGGAATCTTGTTTTTTTGTGCTAGGTGTTTTGCTGACTTTTATAATATTAGCGCTACCAGATTGTAGACACAATGCCAGCAAAAGCTGAGAACCTCATAAACACTGATTTACAAGGGTGTCAGGTCAGAAGAACCGTGAGGAACTGATGTTTATGGCAGTCCCCTGTGGACTGGGAGAAAATATGAACTGCTTTATGATTTATGTTTTTTTATACAGTTTATATGCAGTGAAATCAATTTAACTTGTAACTTCTAGCTGCTGTCAAAGAACCGTGACATACTGAACACTGATCTCAGAACTGCACACGATCTTTCTTTTGCTGCGCTTACACTCATAACACACTGTATCATCTAGTGCATTTACAATGAATTAGTTGTGGAGGGTGGCGAGGGAGCGTATGTATTGATAAAATGTATAACTTGAATATACTGTAAAGCACCTGCTAAATGTGAATGTAAAATGATAACATAACTAACAATATGACCATATGCAAATTTCTTTTGTAAACTCTGAAAATATATATTCATATACTGTATGTGTGCATGTATACAAATATCAGAAAAGCTCATTTTAAATTCATTGTTTTATATGCTAATCTCTCTCTGTATTGGTAACAGTAAACAGACAGGAAATGACTCTTGATGACTTGCCCCAAAAATTCAAGAGGCAGCCCCAAATCTTCCTTTAAACTCACAGACTGCAAGACAGGAATGAAGCGTTGGGCTAACTTCGGTTCTCCAATGGAAACTTTTGATAAAACCTCCATTCCTGAAGCAGGAAAAACTTTTCGTATGATTCCATGTCATGCAAGATTGGTTTATACGAGGCAGATTCTGGTGTAAACAATACATATTTTTATTTATTTGTAGTTGAGCCAGAACTCATAAGAAAACTCTCCTGTTCTCTATTATACAATGGCACGCACTCTTGAGTTTGTCCTAACAAAAGACAAGCATTGTGAGGATCAGTCAGCGAATCCTCCAGCTGAGACAATTGAAGGAACCTGTAGTATATGTAGTATATACTGTGCAATGTAAAGATCTCCGTGGTATAGGTCGGCAGGTTGGTGGTAGTTTAATATCATTATAGCACATCATTAGTTTTTTTGTGTGAGGAGAATGAATTAAAATTCAATTAAACATTTACTTTCTTTAATGTGCTAAACTTATGGAAAACGTTTGTTTTTATTTTTGCATGTGATTTTCTTGCCTGTTTTGCACATTTTGAACATATGCACTCTCCCATCCTCACCCACCTGAGTTTACCTCAGATGTACGTTTATTGCCACTGAGCGCAGAATACAATTTATGCGCATATAAACCTTAAAACGTGAACGTCAGATCAGACAACAACATTTTATTACCAAACGTATCATATCTCAAAATTCGACAGATCTAACGATTAAAAACCAATGCTTAGATTTTATTTAAAGACTTAGGTCTTATTTAAATGTACTCACACAAAAGGAGAATTAAAATTGACCATTTATTTTGAGAGGAATATTGGAAAAGGTAAGATCGCATTTTCGTCTTGTCGCTGACAGATAGATCGCTAGATTATGGTCATGGGTTGTTCTTTGGTTTAGTATTTTTAATCTAACCTAAATCTAAAACAAGATTCCGTCAGGAGCTCCAGCGCGGGTGCGAGGTTCAGGGGCGGGGCCATCTGAAGCTTCAGCACGCCGGGCGGCTATAGGTGGAGTTAGATGCAATCTTCATTAGGTGGAAGCTGTCTGCAACGATTTGGATGCAGTTCGGAGTTTAAAAGTGGATTAATCTGGTATTTTATTAGTAGTTTTATTAGTAATAGAATTACGCCAGGGAACCGCAATTAAACCAAACCACTGTCGGCTCCATTATAAGCGCAGTACATAGCAATTGGGGGAGATTTTCTATTTAAAAATCTTATTTCTCTTCCCACTGTTGCTGAGATTACGCACAGGGACACTGATATGTTTCAACACAAGTCCAAGCACATGTAGAAGAGTTTATCCCATAATAATCACAATATGTAATCGGTTGCGCACCGGTGCTGTCTGGTTCAGTGTCAGTGCTTGGATATGCCCGTGTTATTAAAAGCGTCGAGCTCAGTCGATCGCGTTACATGATGGTAGGTTATACTGTCGACTTCTGTTCAACAGTTCTTGTGTATCCACACACATCATACCAGAAGCGCAGATCTGCGAGACTTTTTATTGTGACGCATTGCAGGCGGGACGTTCATTTCAGAGAGTATTTTGTGAGTCTGGTTTGCTTTGCTGTCTCCCGCTAACAGGGAACACTCTTGAAACATTGGTTAATGTTCTCTTAAAGTTCTTCCGAAGTCATCAGAAAGCATTCTTGCAGTAACGTTAGTGGAACTTTGTAAATGTTATATAAAAGAGATCAAAAGTTATTATGAAGAAAATTGTTCTTAAATTGTTAGTGGGATGTTTTAAAACGTTTCAGAATTTTTAAAAAGTTGAATGATGTTCTTATAACCAAAGAAACAATATTCCAAAAAAGTACTTATGCAATTAAACCATTAAACACAAGCACTCATTTTTTGTCGTTGCATCCCCATGTTTGAGTCTCATCCAATACGTTTTCATCACAAGCTGTTTGAGATGGATGTGGAAGGTTTAACTGTCTTTTCTCCTCGTGTCCTGCAGTGTATGTTTTTCCAGGGGGTCTGACTTGTGATTCCAAACCAGGCTTGAGATCCGCTCCGTTTGCACTCTCCACTCTTTATTACAGACTCTGTTTATGGCGTGTTTACTGCTCTGACCTTCTTCATGGTTTCACCTGAATTACTGGATAATACAGCTGCTAGAACAGGTTCTGTAAAGTCCGCTGGGCTGTTGGCTTTCATCATACCAGGTGGGAAAAGGCAGAATTCAGAAACAAGGAATGGGTGCAGATATAATAAAGGAAGGAAAGGAAAGGACGTGACGTGAGGCCAAGTATGGTGACCCATACTCGGAAATTGTGCTCTGCATTTAACCCATCTAAGTGCGCACACACACAGTAGTGAACACACACACACCGTGAACACACACCCGGAGCAGTGGGCAGCCAT
>JAZGTJ010016230.1:0-12833 GCA_036877575.1 Botia almorhae
GATCATGCAGCGATCATGCAGTGATGTCACTCCAATCCATTCTGTTCAGAATGTTTCAGTCAGACTTGTTTTAATGTCGAGTGTGAAAACATCATTTTAGAGTCTCTCTGCACATGGTGTTGCTGCTCTTTCTTTCTAACTGTGCTGCTCTAAATGCTGTTACAAGCTGCTTGTCATTACAGAACAGGCTGTGTACCTGTGTTAAACAGTTAATGTCTCCTGAGCAGACACATTAGTGGAGAAAGCATGAGGAATGTGGTCACCTTTAAGATGGTGATGTTCCAGGTGAAGTTCTCCACTGCCTTGTGGAGTTTTCGTCCCTTCAGTCCCTCTTTCACAGCCATGTCATGAAGATTCTCATGGAACTCCATCGCTGTAATGACACATTCAAACATCAGGACATGATGACCCAGATAAAACATGATCAATAACATTCTCCATATAAATGATTTAACAGTCAGTGCTGCCCAGTAGATTTAAAATGTGAGAATCAAAGTACAATATAAAAGAAAAAGTACAAGATAGAGAAACACTTTCCACACTTTGTTTAATTAAAGGAACATAAAAGGCACCAATTTAGCGATCCACCTTTATTCAATCTATCATTTGTAGAAAGTCACTTCTCCACCAGCACAGCTTTTTAATGCACTTATAATGTGCTTTTGTTCTTTCACAATGACAGTCACACTGAGACGTGTGTTCAAACAAACACGTTTACTTCCAATCAGCGCCGCACGCAGCAGCACTGGAAAACGGATCTAAGACGAAAACGAAATCTATCTCCAAGAGTGCAAGTATACAGATGATCTGTGCTCTTGACAATATTTGTACTCTGGTAACCTCAGTGGAGGATGACTCTCGTCAGATCTGACGCTGTAAGTAAGGAGAGATGCCGTCGGTTCAATGATGCATGATCATCCTAAGGGGGACAGCCAGTGGCTCTCTGACTTCACATCATGGCAGGGGTTGCCTAGCAACATACTGTTGGTAGAGTGGGAAAACCCAGGCTGTCATTCCACACACTGTTCCCACGCGGCGTCTTGGTGAAGCACTCTCTGGCACGTTCAGATGGCATTAAGGAAAGCTGCGGCCTCTGACCACTTGCATGTGGACATGCGCACCCGCGCATCACTTCACAGCTCTTCATGACTTCATGGTGTAAATGAGTAAAATAAGGCAACCTCAGATGACAAGAGCAGCGGAACACGCGATTAGCTGTTTGTTAGCTGTTTGCATCCAAAAGTTGTGACAGATTCTTTAGGACTGTGAATGCTAGAGTTTTCCACTGGATTCTAAGAGGGAACTGCTAAGAATGGACCCACTTCTCTGATTCACAATTAGTTCATCCTCCTGATTAAACTCCCACAGGAGTGTCATGAGGGCACACGCCGTTTCCTGCATGGATCTGTCACACCTCTGCAGCACTGATGCTTCTTTAATGCGACAGGCAGAGACGGGCTGCTCATCAAAGCAGGAACCTGGAGAGATTGATTTATAGTGTTTGCTTCAAATTAGATGCAGCTGTTTTTTCCAGCGCTTGTGCCGGGACAAAAGAGGATAAATATTTGATGTGGCCACAGAGTCTGTAAATGAATAAAAGCTTTGTGCTGTTTCTCACTTCTACCGCAAGATATTAAACTGCTTTAAAAGTGTGGAGAGAGAGCGATGTTGAGGACTCGTGTGAGTTCAGAAAGATCAGCAAGTAAACATTATGGATTCAATGCTGGCATGACTCAACAACTGTGCATGTGTTCAGTTCTGTCTGATTGTTCATTGAGAGAAAGTACAATTAACTCCTCTAGTTTCCTGTGTCACAATACCATCAGCTGAGATCAATGCAAAAAAACCATCCAGATCACCTGCTAATCACTGTCTCCTAGCAACAAAAACCCTGAAAATAATGATGATCAATAATTCTCTTCACATCACCAAGTTAAATGAACACATCTGAACATAGCAAGATAAATGTAAAATGATACAAAAATAATAGTAGGTGAGATGCATTGTTTGATTTTTGCACTGGCGCATCTTATAAAAAGACATGACATTAGAGATAAAAATTTTGTCTCTTTGGCCTTAATTGATTTTTCAGACTGGAACAAAGCTCAAAACAAGGCCACACTGCTCACTGCATAGTACATTGTGTACTTAAAAAAGTGCAATATCAAAGGGACACAAATGCACCTCGAAAATGACACAAACACTTGACAAAAGATTGCCGACTTTCTTCTGCGCTCATGCGTCTCTTTCATTTCAGAGCATGTTCAATTCAGACTGATCTTCAGGTGCTGCGGTGTGCAGCTGGTGTAAATGCAGGGCTCTGATAGGCTGTAGCCATTTACGTCACTTTACACACATCATGTCACTTGAACAGTTTGAAAAGCAGAACATAACGCAGGTTTTGTAATCTGTCTTCTATAATAAACCACAACATAATTAGCTTATCTTTGAGGTTAGTTTAGCATAAGAGTGCTTGTGTTTCCTGCTCTGTATTTCAGAGACCCGCGATCGAAGGGGTCCGTCGATCGTTCCAAGAAACATGCTGCTGTGTTCCCTGCTGGAACACTGTTTTGTTTTTTGCATTGATTCTCCTGTGCAGTTTTGTCTTACCTGCTTTCTGCACTTGCAGTAATTTATCGTAAATGCTGTCCGAGTTCTCCAGCAGCGTCTGGCTGGTTTGGATCATCTGAGAACACAGGACAGAAAGCACACATGATGAGCGACTGTGTGATTCCTGTAGCATCTTAATGACAGTCCTAACAGATGAGCTCTGCTACAGCGGCTGACACTACATTGCATTTAATGCGACCATATAATGCAGAGCTTCTAGACAGGTGTTGCAATTTAATAAGATAGAATGTGTTAAACAAGTATATCGCAATGGTTTGCTAACATATAATAATATTAACGAATTGATTTTAATGCAATTAACCATGTAACCACGTACAGTTAGTTAAAACAGCTAAAAATATGATTACCAACATTTTTGTTTTGTTTTTGTAAACAGAGTAGTGAACCTCCACTGACCCTCGACACCAAAACCACACAGTAAATTCACTGATATACACTGACTCAATATCAACAAACAAAACCAGCCGCCAAGAACTGAAAGTATTAAAGGGTCAGATTTTAAAACCACTGTTAAAAGCCACTGTTACTTTGAGACACTGATGTACTCAATGTATGACTGCTGGTATATGTATGTGTGTGTGTGTATGTACATGCTGGTATATGTTGAGCTGTGTGCACAACAGCAGCTTCATTACAGTATTGCTGTTTGTTAGAGACCTTTATGTTCTGAATGTTACTGACACACAAATACAGTGTGTTCATTTGAACCTTTCAGACTCTTGAAATGTTGGCTCATATCATACAAACAGAGAGTTCAAGCTCAAATCAAACCGGAGGAAAAAGAAACAGGAAAACAGACTCTTGTAAGAAGACAATACAGTGAGATATACAGTGAATATATTCAGAAAGATCTTGCTGACAATAAAAAAACAACATGCCCTATAAACCAATTTAATATTACACAGTATTAAAAACTTTATTTAAATTTATGTTATTTTGCAGTGTTATTTTAGTTCGATAAATAGTGTCTTTTTGCTGCTTCTGACAGGTCTTCATGTATCTCTGTACACTGTACATCCCTACAGTTACACACAGCACCAGATTATCTGCTCTCACCATTGAAGAGGAAACAGAGAAAACAATCTCACTTTTCACTCCTGCATCGCTCCTTACAGAGATGAATCATGAGGCTGTGGCAGGAAGTCAGGGTGGAGCGCACACTTCTGAGGGTCATCCAGCTCTACACAACCGTTTCCTCACTTTCTTTTAACTGTGAGACCCATGTGCAGATTAATTGAAGCTTCATATGAAAATAACCTGGATTTGAGCTCAGTGCGAGAACTGAGAACAAACGTTAAACCTTTTCTAATCAGTGCTGTTTGCTAAGGCTGAGGCCAAAACAGGCAATATTAAACTAACTCGTCCTGTTACATGACAGACGTGCTGAGGTTTGTTCGGACGAGCTGAGCTATTCCTTTCTAATCTGACTTACAATTCAAAGAAACAGACTTACACTGAAGAAGACACTCAATCTGTTTCTGGAGAGCAAAATGTCACACAGACATGAAGCTTGGCTCTTCTCAATCATCTAGCGCCCATCAGACAACCCTAGCAACCACCCAAAACACCCCTGCTAATTCATAGCAACACACTTAAAAAACAACACACCTCATTAACCACACAATGTCATGGCAACCTGTCGCAACAACATCACAGCACTGAGTCTTGCACAGACTGGCATCACACTTTCTTCAGAATATCTAAAAATCTAGAATCTACTATCTACTAAAATCTCCTGATTGTAGAGGATGTAGAAGTGATGACCACTTTGGTTTATGCTGATATTGCTTATTCATAAATCAAGATTAGGATTCATTGATTAATCAATATTTTTTTAAATCACAGAAATTAAACTGATGTGCTAAAGAATAATTATGACCAATATGTGAAATGGTTCTTTATTAAAAAGAGCCGAGAATGACTCACTCATAATTCTTCTAGCCCATAAACAAACAAGACAAATGTATGAAGTATTTATTATAAACCACTCCCTGATATTTCCACACTTCCTGAGAGCGTGGCAACCCTGACTCTTGATCCACTAACCCTGCTCTGGTTCTAACAGTGACACGGCGACGCACAGGGCTGCGTCCTGATGCGCATGCAGCTGCTGACACACTCACTCTGATGACATTACTAATGGCTGAAGAAATTGTAGCCCTGGTGGCAGATGCAGCACTGTGAGGGGGTATTTATAGAGCTGGAGGAGGACAACAGCACTGCTTCTCCTCAAGAGTGCACGTTTAATCTCATTTAGCTCTTTGATCTTCTTCGATCTGTGATACTGTGTAAGACAAAGAGTTCTTGCACGAACATCATCTGCTTACATAAACTACAGTGACAGTAATGGTTAATCAGAAATCAATTCACTGTCATTTATTTAAAGGTGCAGTGAGTGATTTCTGAGTAACGCTGTTGATATTTGAAATCAACATCCAAAGAAACACACCCCTCCCTTCATTGCTCCACCCCTTAAAATAATGAACGCACCATGCAACACAGGCAATGACATACAGCTGGTGCACACGCCCCCTTTTGATAATTGGCTGACAGTGTGTTATGGTGTTGTGGAGATCGGTCTGATCCACTTTGTTTATTACTCCCACAAAGCCAGGACTGTTTGCAAACACACACAAAACAGACATCTAGCAAATATTCACAGAATCGTTTGTTTGGGTATTGATTTCAACTGTAAACACTGTTTCTCAGAAATCGCCTACTGTACCTGTACGCAAGTAAGAATAAAACATCCTTAAAAGAACAGCACTGAGCTGGAATACTCACCATCTCATAGGCTGTGACGACTTTCTTCAGAACCTCAGGCAGCAGGCCCTGGGCCTCTACAGTGGGGTACTGATCTCTGAGGTTAAACAGCAGAAGCGGGCTGTTGTCGGGCCCGATGAGGCGCGGGGACAGGGCTAGAATACACTGCTTCAGGTTGGCCATGGCAGACAGACCGCAGAGCTCTTTAAATGGCACAATGGCATTCTGTAAGAAACACACGGGTCATTGTTAGTGTGCACATGCGTTCAAACGTTTCCATGTTTGTAACAGAAAAATTGTTTGTTTGTTTTTATGATAACAAATATGTTATCATTGAAGCAAATATGTTTCAGAAATCAGTCAGTATGAGGATGATAAAATGTGTGCAATACTAACACTGCGTACTTCATACTTACATTTAGACACTTTTATCCCAAGTGACTTAAGAGGGTGAGGAAAACAATGAAGCATACTGCACAGTATACATTGATCTATACATACTGTTTATATACTCTTTGAAAATTGTGTGTGTAACAGTACACACTATTTGATAAATGGTTTAAACAGAAGTACGCTACGTTGTTGTCATGCTGAAATGCATGTTTATATAAATAAATGTTTATTTCACATTTTTATTTACATTTTGGGTTAAATGACATTGCAGTTAGATCACATAATGTGTCTTAAAAAATGCTCAAAATTGTAGTCAAATGTACTTCTGGTTAATGTCACGCTGAGAATAGATGGTCAGGAGCATTGCATTGTGGGATACAGCACCAGGGCAGTGTGCTCTGTTGCACAGCATATGCACAGCATATACACTATATACTGCAGATCAAACAGAATGAACAGTAATACAAGCAGAAATGCAGGATTATGGTGGTAAATGATTCCAAACACAGACAGTGACTCAGTTGAGAGATGTGAAAATAAAAAACAAGGCAACAGGCGGCAAAGAGACGATTTCCTAGTAGTAAATATCCACGAGCAAGATACACAACAGGAAGTGGTTTTAGTAGGTGTGTTGTCTTCTACAAAAGCATGATTGCGGAAGGCAGACGTCCATTTCCTTGTGACAGCTCCTCTGACACAAACAATAGTCAAATTCACTCTGTATAAATCATGTAGAACAACTGTACACACAAGATAGTTACAGCCCGAAGGCCTGGAGCTGTTTCACAGGAAGAAAGCAGTGTAAACCACTCTTAAAATAAACATATGATAAACCAGAACAGAACAGCTTTTGTTGAAATAAAAGGAAACAGGAGGAGCAAGAGATCTTGTTCTGATCTGTTCTGTCGTTTAACTGCTGTATAGCAACAGGGCTGAGCAATATAAATTTAATATCCATGATAAATATTTGTGAAGATTATGCTGGTCATAAACACTGTAAACACTTTTTATTTTTATAGCAGGTCATTAGATTTGTTTGAAAAAATAATCTGATAGTTAATATTTTTAGCTATATTGCCCAGGGCTATGTAAAATTCATTAAAGAAATTACACTAATTGTTAGGAATGAAACTCATACATAAAGAGTTTCAAAATGACATAAAAATGATTGGAATGTTGCAATTAAATGATGTGGTGCATTTTAAGGCAATAAACTAAAACCCAAATGACCCAGAAACTATCCGACACTGATCTGCTGTATGATCTGTTTACAAACATATTCCCTGACTTTAAGATCATCTCTGTTTCTTGTAAAAGCAACAGGACTCTTTCATCCATGAGAAGCATCTCTAACTGACACATGCCTGAGAAAACGCTCACCCTGTGTTACGCAACAGATTTTACACGTCAAATATTAAAAAGGCATTTGCCTGATCCTCTCTCTACCTGTAGCCTATTTATACATATATTTTTAGCTCTCATGGCTAAATAAGGAATATGACCAGTCTGCAGCTGATCTCTGACCTGTTCTTGGCCAGTTCAATCAGTTATGCAACATTGAGGAGCTAAAACTGATTCATAGCTGAACTTTTGGTTTTTGTTTATCTGTGACTTTAACTGTCAAATGCTGCTGAAACAAACTGAAATATCTGCTTTCCTCTCAGCCAACTTTCTGATTTGTTTGTCATCTAAGAAACTCTATTGAAAACAAGATACTTGCCAAACAAAAATAAAGACAAACAGCCTTGGCATTCTGTAACTTATGCTGCATACATTTACAGACAACTTTTCTTGCGAGTTGATTTTTAAGATACACTGCACAGCTACACTTACTGTTTTCTGCAGCATTTAGATTTGTATTCACTGGAATTACTGAAACACACAAACCTAATCATTGAGGAGTGTCCACATACTTTTGGCTATGCAGTGTATATGACATTTAATGTATAACACTGAAAACAGGCTACAGGTTGACACTAAATAAAGCAAATGTGGTCTCACCTGCATGTTCTCTCGGAGATCTGTGGCTTCCCGAAGTGGCTGAGCAGCAGTTTTGAAGACTTCATCCACAGTCTTGATGAGGAGAATCCTCATGGTGGGATATTCTCGACCCCGTTTACCCTTGCGGACAGAAAGCCCCCTCTTGTGAGGTTTACCCCCACCACGCCGGTTGGTAATGGCCACATGAACAAAGAGCCAGGCATGTGGAAGCACCTCGCCTGTGAGGGACTGCAGGGGGATGTGCCGGAAACCCGGCTGAATGCACTCGAATGGAATTGTGTACTGACCAATAAACTCATCGCCAATATAGTCGTCATCCAAAACAACAAAGCGCACCATAGCCAGCTCTGGAAGATTGACCTGAAACTCAAAACTCTCGTCAAAAATGGGATTGTCACCATTCTGACGGACAGTTTTAGTCCTTTGCTCGGCACAATCCGCAGGGATGCCGTGAACTTCAACATAAACATAGGGATCCACGACGTCACCTTTGGAACCTGAGCCCCTGGGTTTGGGGAAATTTTGTCCACTAATAATCTTTATGTGAAGAAGTTGTGGAGACACTCCTGGAACCGAGTCTTTAGTATTGGCACTGAAATAAGACACCTGCTCTCTCATGATAGCTGGACGTAGTACGTAACCACAGTTCCCATTCTGACGGAACCAGCCAATGTTAAGGTCCATCATGAGCCCTGGAGTTTGGTAGTTCATTGCTACTATCTGACAGCCACATTTCCAGAAGTCCTGTGGGTTCATATTGCTGGAATCAATTCTCATTGGACTGGGGTAAACTCTTGCCAGAAACTTCTTGTTGTAGTTGACGAAGTCTCCGGGCTGATCAGTAGCACATCTGCTGGCGAAGACCTCATTGAAGGAGCAAAGCTCCCAGTGCTTCTGACTCTGGAAAGCTGTCTGAAAATCCTGAAATCTAACAGACTTACACAAGGTGACCAGGTCAGATAAGTCCTTGGAGAGCTGAAACTTCTTGGGTTGAGTAACCAGCTGCTGGTCTCCTCCTTGTTCTTCGTTCATTCGCTGAGACATTTCGGCCCCCTCGTCTTCATCAGTCACTTCACCTTCTGATCCAGTGCAGTTACTCGCTAGTTTTTTACCCTTCAGAAGGATCTTACCCTTCAGTTCAGAGGGGGATGGAAGGTAGCTGTCTTCAAGGTTTGGAGGATCTGAGTGAATTTTGTCCCCAAGTATTTTCTTCAGGTGCTGAAACATCACCTTTTGTTGCTTTGGCGAACAGTGGATCTCCACACACAAAATTAAAGGAAATTCAGATGCCACAAACGCATATTTGTTGATGATGTCAATGACACTTTGGAATACGATCTGTGAGGTCATCGTATGGCCGGTGTAAATGACGGGTTCATTATCAGGCCCATCCCAAACATCAAGCTCCACACTTCTGCAGCCCATCTTCAGGGCCCGGATGTACCCTGTTATATCTGATGGACCCCTAAACTGGTCCTCAATCAGGTAGGTGTTATGAGAGGAGTTAATGTAATAGTGAGAAAGAGGTTGATTCATGTCTTGGCATACAGTTTTTTGCTCAGGATCAAAAATGTGGCAGTCTGGTGACATGAGGTAACTGGTAAATCCGTCCAGGGAGAGCCATCCCTTGAGCTGCCCCTCCTTTGAGGGTTCATATTTCTGAATAACGTCTACACTGATGTCTTCACTCACTTTAGCCATTCCCTGTTCTGCCTCCAAAAATATCATCAAGTCCTTAGTATCAAGAAATTCCTTGTTGCTGGAGAACTGAACTAACAAAAAATAAATTTCGGGCCTTGTGCAAAGATCATGAAAGACTTCAATGAACTCTTCCGTGGTCACATCGCAGCCTGTTTTGTCTCTCGATTTGTGCAACTCTTTGAACTTGAGCTCTATCTTGACATGCTTGAGTCCAGGATTCAACTTCTTAATCAACTGGACAGCTGAACACAGACTAATGGATTTTCCACCACCGCCACCCGCATCTTCAAAGAGGTCGCCCAGCCAGGAGGCGCGCATGTCATCCTGGCTGCTCTGAATCATGTTAAGAGTGTGTTTTCCGTATGAAATGAGGTACCGTAGTCCCGTCACCCATATATTTGCTACATCAGCTGAATTTGCCACCAGATCAAGCGACTCATAGTTTTCCCCATAAATGATGGAGAAGGCGGAGTCCTCGGAAATCTGATCGGAAATTCCGTTGGTCCTGAAAGTGTCCGTGTTCTTGCCAGTTCGCACCTCTTTAATTGATTTCACGTCAATCTTGGCTTTGTCCGATTCTTTTTTGGATGGCTCCCATCGCAGTGACTGCATGTCAGCATCCAGGAGGAAGTAGCGCTGATAGACTCTTGAGTTGGAGCGTACCTTCCTCAGTTCTGAGCCGTCCACCATTGAATTAATGCAGTCTCTTGCGCTGCTGATCTTCTTCTCTGTTGGCATGCTGCTGAAAGACACCGTCTTCTTCCTCTCCTTACATCGCCTGGAGCCATCCTGCCAAAACAAATCATTTACAATCAGTGTTCAACTACAATAAAAACATTCACTACACAATTTAAGAGGAAAACTATGAAAAGGCTTCTTACAATTTGGTTGGATTAATTTTTTTTTTAAATATTTTACAATATGTACAGACAGAAAATATAAACAATCATAATAAAAATGATCAACAAATATTTTAATATAAGAGAATTTGTGCAACATTAAAAACAGGGAATTAAAATAGGGCTTAATTAGGGAAAGTGTCCACATTAAAATATCTTTTTTGTTTAGCGGGCACGCACAGCAACATGTTAAATGCTGTCTTTTTAATTATGACATAACGGTTTAATATGAAACCGTTTTTAATAAAGGGAGATGAAGTCGCTTTTGTCCAGTCACCTGCAGTACCGCCATCTAAAAAGCAGAATCAGATGCTCAGTTTTTCTGGTTGTGTTTAAAAACATGAGACAGATGTGATTTCATCGAGTCATCTCTCAGTTTCATCATCTCTGCTGATGTCTGTGGTATCACGACTGCTGATATCACCCAACTGAAACATCAGTGTGCCATTTTCTGCAATGATACCCAGAGGCAGGAAAATACTGAACTAAACTGAGTTTAATTAATTACAATAATTAAATAATTACAACACTTTCACAAAGAGAGAATGGTTCAAGTCTTATATAAGTATGACCTAAGGTAAATGTATATAACAGATTCTCTGTTTCTGTTTGTTAAACCTCTTGTATTAAATGTAGAAATAATCACATGAACTGTTTAAATCACATTCTGCTCTTTCACTGCCAATAAAAACACCCACACAAACAACCAAATGTGTGTTTTTGTGAAAGCCACATCAGTTCCAGAGCAGACCGTTGTGTTTTACATGAGTGGACGAGCGTCTCGAGTGAGCTGCCAACTGTCTTGAAAAAGTGTTTGAAACATCAACAGTTTCCAGTACAAAACCAAAACAAATCTACATGCCCAACAGAATTACACATTTCTGCTACTTCATTCAATTCAATGTACTTTAATAGTGTTTTTCACAATACTTACCGTTTCAAAGATGTTTTAGAAAGAGCAGTGCCTTACAAACCCTCCAATAATCATATCCAAAACTCAACTGTCCTGAGTCTAACATTTTACCAGAGAAAACTGAAAACTGCTTGTTACAAACTTCCCAAATGTAAACTTTAAATATAATAAAAACTATACTGGACACAACAGACTGCAAACAAGCACCACAGCTCATTTAACAAACAGATTTCTGCAGTTGATGTGTCTCCCTGACATTAAGTTCACATTTCCTCAGCACCTGTTTTAGTGGAGCTCCACCTGTCTTCTCATCATTGTTCTCATCATACAGAACCCCCAGCTCACTCAGGCACTCTCACTGTCTCACTGTGGAGAGTTAAGGCTGAAGTTTGACCTCCATCCATCTTCCTGTCTCTCAGTATGATGTTGTGCAGGCTCTGGAGCTGTAACTCAGAGTAACAGCCTCTGTGAATGTCAGTGGCTCTGATCCACTGGAGATTCATTCTAACTGGGTCATAGCTCTTCTGGCTGGAAAGAACTGAGCTCTGAGGTTAAATCAATCCATGGTTCTGAGGAGCGCGCAATCATAAAATGCAGGGCTCGCAAAATCCCGGGGCTATTGTTTCACGCAGTCAGGCTACCAAAATGTTTTCTGCTCTGCCCATCAGGTTGTCTTATAAGGAGGAAAAATATATCGCAATGCTTTTGCATTCTCTCACAAATTTGGTCGGATAATTATGTTGTGTCACTGCATGATATGCCCTCAACGTCGAGTGACATTTTCTTATCTGTGACTTCACTTGATATTTCAGATTCAGAATCTGACACAGACTGAATTATGTTCTATACTGTTTTTACAAGTTTTTTAGAAATTTCAGTTTAGTTAGAACCAAATATTTGTATTGATGATTGTAATTTGAATATTTTATATGAATTGTTGTTATTTGTATTATGAAAACGTTTTTGATTAATTTTTTGTCTACATTAAAAAAATTGCTTTTTTATTTGGGCTACATAAATTCATTTCGGGCTACCAAAATGTTTATGTTTTTTGCTCAAGTTTTTGTTTACCTATTTGTTATTGGCCACTTTAAACTTTAAGACTGCAGTTTCACTCTGGGCGTGATGTGTCTGACACAACTTTTTAAAATTCACATAACCAGCTGTGTTTGACCTGCTGAAAAGATCAGCTGAGATCAGCTGCGTTTCCATGATGCTCCACAATGCTTGATATGGTGCTTTGTTTGGTGCTGTTCTAGCTGGTTGACCAAAGTGTTCTGGTTAGGCTAGTTAGGAAACCTGATGGTGGCACAACATATGCTGATGGAATACAGAACATGCTGTTGAGCATCAGTGCTGATCTCTACGGGTGCAGTAAGCCATGTCTGAGAAACACTGCACTTCAAATCCACATCAGCAATGGGGACGTGGCTCCAGCTGTTACTCATTACCTGTGTAGTGTGTTGGTTATTTTGAGGCTGCGGGTGTTTGTTTGGGTGTTGATTTCAAATAACAACAGTGTTACTCAGAAA
>JAZGTJ010016231.1:0-12833 GCA_036877575.1 Botia almorhae
TGAAGAGCATCTTGTGTAGCTCAGACACAGAACTTAATGGTTAATGATGTCATTGCTCTGGTGGAGTTCTGCTCGCAACAACTGCCATCACGAGTCCTCGAGATGCTGAAGTGACACGTACTTTCTGACCAGTTATTACCTCTGATTCAGGACAAGGAGCGTTGACTTTTCTATAAGATGTATTAATAATGGCTTGTTGTTGTAAGTGATATGACATTTCATACTTGTGTGAGCTGTTTGATGCTCCTGAGGAGGTCATGAGTTATGTCATCAGTACAGAGTCTATGATGGACCCCTGAGACCAATGAGAACATGATTGAGAGGGTACGTCTGATTTCACATGGATTTCACACTTCCTAACATGGATTTAAGCGGGAAAGTTGTCTGAAGCTGTAATAGACAGCAGGTTTAGATGTGTTTGCTTGACCACTTTAAAGACCCTATGTGGTGAAAATCAAGCTTTTAATGTTGTTTATGTCTGTGTGGTGTTTTTAAACGTTTTTAAGACAAACCATGTGCAAATTCATCAGTCAACACCATTGCTAAATGTTTTCTTAAAACTGCAGTTTACCAAACGCACAGTTTGAAGCTGCTCGTTTCTTACCTCACAAACATCAGCAGTCAGGGGTGTGAATGGATAGAGTGAGGGGATGGAGTTGATCAGCTCTGAGCTGGGGCCACTCAGAAAGGACAAGACTGATTTGCCGTCTGCATTCATGAATCCTCATATTCTAAATGAAGCAGGAGTGTTAAAGCATGAAGATTATTTTTACAGATCAGTTTTATGGGTTTAAAGAATCAACTGCACATCATGAATCAGATTTTCCTTCGAGATCAGATGTTCCCGTCCGTTATGGTGTCATGTTTACAGGTGGTGGTTAGTGATCAGACTTCTCACTGTCATGTCTTCAGGAACATTAACCTGACTGTCAGAAATGTTTCTTTTCAATTCAATTTTATTTATATAGCGCTTTTTACAATGTTACATTGCTTCAAAGCAGCTGTACATAAAAAACAAAGAATAGTAGTAAACACAGAACAAATGTCTGACATGTTAATGGTATTATTGCAAATAATATGTGTGGGATAAGACTAATACTATAGTAGGCCTGTAGTATGTTTACGAACAAAGAGCTGACTGAACCAATAAAGCTAAAAATTGTTGAGCAAAATACATGCATTCCAGCTTACATAAGAAAGGTATATAATATTCTAGAATGTTTTATGAGCTTTTCAATCACTTGTTCTTTTCCAGGTGATTCATGAGGCTCATCTGAGGATGATCTTCACAGCTGAAGAGAAGTACACAGTAAAGACCTTCACTTACTCTAATAATGTGATCTCCAGTCATGTGGCTCTGCGCCCCTCTCAGTGGTTCACTGTGACAGACACTGATGAGAGACGACATCTGGAGGAGGATCAGTCACATTGTCGTCCATTTTTGAGTGTATACTTTCGTCAGATGTTGATGATTTGGTGTTATTGTGTAAAGAATCAAGCTGAAAGCATGCTTTAGTTTTTCAGAATTGTTTGTGCTAAATATATGAATGAGATTCAGAGGACACAACTGAAGACATGACCTGTCCACAGGCAGCTGAGGGGCGGGTGCAGAGAATCGATGATCGGATGAAGGCCATTTAGGAGCAAGCTTGACGCCGAACATAAAGCCAAAGAAATTGCAGTTTTGTATATTCTCCCTGTATTTCCTGTGGTTTCAGCATGCAACACATGGTAAAAGTAAACTTGTGACCAAACTACTTCCAGTACTGCTTTTAAGATCAGTGTGACATCACACTCTCTGTATCACACATCTCCCTCACTGGCTGTGGGTTTGTGCTCTTATGATGGCAGGTCGCTGTGCTCTCTGATACACAGTGGCTCTTGTTCACTCTAGATTGATATGACATTCACTGGTTGGCTTGACATCAGTAATGAAAGGGCCGCATCTAACAGTGCAGAGGTTGTTTTGTGGCTGTAATTGTTTTGAGCTGATAATTGGAGTTGTGACCATTAAGGTCGGCCATTTTGCTGGATTCAGATTTTTTTGACTGGTTGAGTACTTAATAGATACATGTGCTGTTATTAGTTCAAAGCATCTTTAAACCCGGCATACCATGCTTGCAAACAGATGAACACGTCATCACAAGTCATTTACTACCTGTTTGTGATGGCTTTTTTTTTAAGTCTTGCTTTTGTTGTTGGTGTGCAGTAGAATAGGTCATTATGCAACATAATTTTATGCAAATGATGTTGTGACATCACAAAACATGGAAGAATCTCCTTGTAGTCCCTACGAGCTGTTCGCTGTAGTTCTTCAAAAGAATTCTTCAAATAAAGAGAGTATTTCCCTTGTGATAAAACGTTGTTTTATACAGTAACATTATATATACACTATATATGACAAAGTAAAAACACACGCGAGGACCCTGTAAATGTTAACACACATAAAATATCATTATTAATATATAATATTATAGTATATAATATTTATGATGATGATGTTTGTAGGACTAAGAATGAAAAAATAAAAGACCTTCATACAAACGATTGTTTTTATAAATCAAACTCAGACATGATGCCAAACAAATACCAAATAATTTGCCAGTTGTCTGTTTGATGAAATTTATCATTAAAGCTAAACAAGTGAAATAATACAATTTTATATATTTCACTTTAAAATATATTTCACACTTAAAAATATTTCACAAAAAAATGTGCCCAATTGCTGCAACCCCGCACTGATGCAGAAATCTAGAAAAAAGAACTCAAACAAGCAAACAACACTTGTGTTTTGTGTATTATTTACATTTATTGTATCATTTATATTTAAAAAGTCAAGAAGTACATTTACATTCATGCATTTGGCAGACGCTTTTATCCAAAGCGACTTACATTGCATTATACTATACATTGTTTTCGAGTATGTGCAATYCCTGGGATCAAACCCATGACCTTGACGTTGGTAACACCATGCTCTAACCACTGAGCTACAGGAAAGCTGTAATGCTGTACATGCTGTGGGTGTGTCATGGTTTTTCATATACAGGTTTTGATCTAATGGCTTCAGTTAACTTTGGATAAAAGCATAAATTAAGCGTAAACTTTAGGCTGCAATAAACCATGTCAGCAAACGGATCTTTTACTTCCATCAGAAAGTTGTTCATGTGTGGAGGACTACACTAACTGTACAGATAACACAAAGCAGATCAAAACATAACAGGACACATTTTAATATCTCTGTACATTTTATTTACATGATACAATTTATTAATGTGGGTAACACGATTATATGCGCAATACATATAATAAATAATGGTTTGTACAAACTTGCATAACTAAAATCAGAACAGATGGTTAGTTTTACTGCATGAACTCAAAGCTCTTAATAAACAGCACTGTGCAGCCAGACCCAAAACAGCAAACAGACTGAGCCTCATTAAAAGATGCTATTCACCAAGTAGTCTACATGGACACATACTCATTTTCACACAACAATACTCAAGCATACTCACAGGTCTGATTAAATAATAAATCAATACCAGCAGCAGATGATAATCTACAACACCCAACACCCACTGAAATTCTCACACACACAAAAGTGAATTACTGAGCAGAAAGAATTGGACTTTAGTACACTGTCAACTGTAAAATACTCACTTCACTAACCATGTAAAACACCCATCAAAAAATAAAAAAAATGAACAGAACAAACCACATTTTAAAAACTGGTGCTCCCTTACAAGTGAACAAGTATGAAACAAAAACCTTTTTATTTCACTTGAATGTCTTGAAGGATCCTGAAAGGATCAAAGTGTTGTTTCACATGGTCACCCATCCTCAGACAGACAGTGAACCAATGGTAGTTGCTCAACACCCATCATTAAGCACCCTGGTCTGGCTGCATTAAACCATCTGCATGAGATTATATATTTTTCACATAGTTCTTTTTTCACATAAAAAGGAAAAAACTCCAAAAGCCTAATAATTGATGTAGACTGATGCCAAAGCAGAAATGTCAATGTCATGAAGGCTGACTTATCGAGAAGGTGAACAACTGAACCCAGAGGAAAGAGCGTCCATTTGCTACATGAGCCAGCCATGCACTGTTGCTCCAACACGTCTTCAGTCCCTGATCACGTGATGAACCAGGAGACACAAAGTAAATGTATGACAATCACAATGTTTGACAGTCAGCCTCCAACACAACAATCAGGCTCCAAGATACAGCTATTTCCCCTCTCAAAAACAGACATGATTGGCAAATGTCTCTGGCTTGATACCTTTTATACCCCCCCCCAAATGTTTAAACATGAAGCTCATGTATGAACAGGAACTGAACAGAATGATGGAAACAAAGTGATCACTCATGCATTGGCTTAGAAACAGGATCCTTTCCCCATACTGTCATTTTAAAAAATCTAGTCTTTAGATCACAGGTCAAGTGTGAGTCCTTTTATCCGATCCCTCACAAAATCAAGGTGAAGATGTGCAAGATTTATATTCTCTGAATCTTATCAGCGACCACAACGGGATTCTCTTTGCGGATCTTGGCTGCGGCGTCTGCTCTGTAGTCATAAGGGCAGTTGTGCTTGTCTGAGTAACGATGAAGTCCACAGAACAGATTCCCACAGCGGCAGTCAAACCCTGACAAATAAAGAGAAGTGTTAGAGGATTCGTTTAACATGCGAATTATTAAACTGGTTGAGAACCACTTCTTAGGGATTCACCGTTTTGCTCACCTGTCAGGCCGACCTTCTTGCGACACATGAAGCACCTGTTTTTCTTGGGTTTAGTGGCCTCTGGCACTTTGGCTTCATCACTAGCAGCTGTACTAGGAGGTGCAGTGGATGCTGTCGGCTGAGTGACAACTGAAAGACACCAACAAGACTTAGACCTTCTCAAATTCAACAAAAGAACCAAACACGAATATATGCCTTCATTTGCTAATCACAATTTGCCTTTTGGCTAACATTTTAAAAACACTTGCAAAGTCAAAGAACAGTTTGTTTTAGTATTGATATTGAAATATTACAGGACAGACGTTTTTTGCACTGTGCATTACTTACTGTAAAACAGGTCAGTTGTGACTAAGTGATGACATCACTGCTGTTTGAAATAACCATCTTACTGTAGCACTCCACTGACCCAGCATCAGAGGAGACGGATTCATATGCATTGTGATACCTGGATCAGGAAGTTTGGGAGAGGCCGCCTCCTCCTCCTCCTCACAGGAGATGCTCATCTCAGTCATCTGCTGTGTAACAGGAAGGGCAGCAGCAGCAGAGGAGCTGTCGGGTGACTCGGCGTCAGCAGCTGAAGTGTTGTTAAACGTGGTTTGAATGATGTGAATGGCTGAGGTTTCAGAGGTGGGACTGCCGGTTACACTGCTGGAAGCTGCTGAACACAAACACCCCACACTGGTGTTAAATACAGCCAAGAGGAAGAGCACTGACAGTAACAGTGCACTGATGGAAGTTTGCGGTCACGTACCCATTGTGCTCATAGGACTGACACCCCCATTGTTTTGTCTTGTTAGGTGCTCTTTGTAACAAACCGAGCACATGCCGTTGGTCCTGGGGTTGCCATAGAAACCACAGCCAGTGGCACAGAGCATGGGCACGGGGCTCTGATTGGTCTCCTGGGCCATCTCTCTGAAAATGGGCAATTCCTAGAGAAATAAAACAGACGACTCCATAAATGACCAGAAACTAGTATTAGTTGGTTGTGCACTTACAAATGTTAAACAAGTGTTATAGACTCATGACTCAACTCATGTTACTTGTGGCACGTTTCACACAGGCAAACATCAATGCCTTCCAAACACATCTCAGATTTCTTCCAGTTTTATTAAACAGCTTGTTGAAGCACTTAAACTAACCGCTCTCCTCTTTATCTACAGCACAATGATGTGGACACATGCTGAAGAACTCCAGGTAAGAGTTTAATCCCTCATCTCTAGTAACAGTAATGCTCTGACTGAAGTGTGAATCAGACTCTCAAAGTGAACCTGAATGCAGACAGAGAATCTGATTACAGCAGAGGGTCAGATGTCTTGGCATCAGTTCTGCGCGCGGAGCACTGTGAACTCACCACAGATCATGTGTGAATGTCTTACAGCCAGGCTGAGCTGGAATCATGAAGGTCAAACCTGTAGGGCTGCTTTTATAGTTAATCAAATTAAAGCAATCATTATAAATGACATCACACTAGACTGCAGGGATGTCAGGAGCACTTCAGTACTACATCCATACTGCACAGATAACAATACAGTCTCTCCAGTATCTGCATTACCAGCTCAGTCCAGTACCCACAATAACTGCTGCAATCTCCAGGAAAACCATAAAGCAAGCACTGCAGATTTTTCATGGAGTCAGACAGCCCGTCTTGCATCTGCATCTTATATTACAAGTTAACACTAGGGTGAGAAATTGAAGGCAGGTGTTCCTGAGGTTTTAAACAGATGTAATATAAAAGCTTTAGAATTATTTACTTTCAAGCATTAATCAATTGTGATTGAAATTGATGGACTGAATAGTGTAATTTACATCCTGTCAGCTACTGAAATTGTAAGGTTGTGACAAACTTAGTAGACAAATGAAGTACTAGTGTGTTGTATTTTGATCAGTAAACAGACAAGCCACAGACAAATCACGTTGCTTCCTTGTGATGTGACCACTAAGCTTTAACTAGCAGCTGATCATTAATCAGTGTTGTGACAGCCTCGATCTGATCTGTAGGTGAGAGTTGGAACGTTCTGTTCAACCCAGCACAGCACACAAACAGCACCACATCCCCCCCGAGCAACACCCAAGAGCAGCCCGACACTGAAATCCGTCATGAGCGCGACACTGGAGATCAACGGGCTTCTGGTCTCCCAGTAAACAGGAGATTGCAGCATGTCACCTCCGCCGTTCTTCCCAGTAAACCCACCACATGGGTCGCGTCACGTGTGCGTCCCCGACACGCTCGCTCACATGGACGGCGGGATTAGTTTTCGTCTGTCACAAGGGCGCAATGTGACATGCTGGTCTAAAATCCGTCCACAGCAGCGTGTTCTGTCTATCAGCTATAAATATCCGCGATCGCCCTGACCTGCCTCCGTTACATCACAGATCTCTAGTAAGCGACGCGTCGTGCAGCGCCCCTCCTCCGCGCGTCTTCCCCAGCGGTGTGCATGCATTCCCATAAAACCAAAAATGGCAATGCACTGGTGTGTGTTTCCACCCAATCCCTGTGTGCTCGGCCCATTTATCACTGTCTGGACAACAGCAGACACACAGGCCGCTGTACACAGGAAAGCACGCATAACTAAAGGAAAGCATTGAGCTCAATTAAGCAGAACTGAACTGCTCTGCTAAAACAAAGCTGTAAACGGATACAGAAAGCAGAACAGTGATCAGACCGTGCTAGCATGCTCTGTATGTTACACTGCACCAAGATACACGAAAATACACACACACCAAACGTTAACGATTCCGTTTGAAATACAAATGATTTATGCATCATTATATTCAACATAACACGCATTTCCTGGATTATAAAGATGTTGCCGTATATAAGGCCTAGCTGAGAAATCCACCGAGTCATGCTAACACTAGCAGTGTGGCTAAACCACACACACACACATTAATAAACACCACAAAACAAACACGAAATCTACAGCTCCGCCACAGCTACTGACAGCGTTGAAGGATCGGCGTGAAACAGACGCGGGTGGACAGTAATACGTGCGTTTCTCTCAGTTCTGCGTGGATCAGAGGAAACGCTTTGTGCTGTTCTTTGTTTCAAGAACTCTTCCTGTTTAAGTCTAAGTCCAAACACTGACGATAAAAAACAATGATTCACCAGAAGCACATACACACAGAACAAACTCTTTAACACATAACCCACATAAGGGTTAGTGTGAGAAACAAACGATAAATACGTGTATCAATGTATCTGATAAAGCTGCACTTACATACTAATCGTTGCTTGTGTCAAACTATCTGGACTGACAGTAAAGCTGCCCGTTACACAAGCTTAAACAACTACATTAACATATTAAACAGACGACTACGGTAAATAAAAAATAGCCATCACGACAAATTCATGCAGCTAAACGGAACAATGTCTTGTTTTCAACCGTGTAACTCAATATGATATTGATTACTAATTTAATTATTGATATCGGTTAAAAAACAAGCAAACAGTATTTAAAGTATGTAATAGAAAAACATGTTTAAACGGCCATATCACAATTTAGCTTTCACATATAAAGGAACAACAGGCTAATCACGCTAGCTACATGCTAACATCAGCTAACAGTCATATTTAGTTAAACTTCGCCAAAGTTCATCACTTTACATCAACAACCGACACATAATGTTACATTATACCCACTCACACATTTAAAAATGCTAGTAATACTAGTTCTAGCTGGTTAGTCAACTATAACTAGCTCATGTTTTCCATAATGTTAGCGTGGGATTCTCAAATGTTGTAGGTTAGTTTTACCGTAAGTGTGTAAAAAGAGAAGCTCCCAGAATGAAGAGACGACAGAAAAACAAACTCCTCACAGTCTGATCGCTGATGTCCGATGATGTTTCAGTCTGTTTTCTGGCAGCTGTCTGATGGTTTTCTTAATAGAGCCGTGACGTCATGGTGACTGACACGACCACGGGGCGGGGCTAACAGGGTACAAAACAAGCTTCTGCTCTGTACAACAGATACAGCGCGATGCCATGTGCCAGTGGACAGACAACAATGTTCATATGTTCATTAAACAATTAGTTTGCAGTGGTTTGTGGGAGTTCTAGATGGGTCATTTTATGAATTTCATTCCAAATTTGTGGCTTTTTTCTCGATTATTTGGGGCAGAAAAGTTAATTGCGCAATTTTTCCAGTGACTTCCCAACAACTTTTGTATAAAGTACTGTAATGAAAGACCATTCTTCTCACTGTATCATAACCAGTTCAAAAAACATCTTATCAACATCTTTAGCATGATGTGGACACTCTCTGTACAGTACTTTGGTTTCCTGGAAGTTATTTTTATATCAGCTGTGCTTGTCACCACACTTTGATCGACTGACCCTGAACGCAGAGCTAAATGTTAGATCTTCTGGAAGCACATGCTGGTTCATCTAACTCGTTTTTGACCCTGTAAAGACTTGAAATAGCGTGTACCATGTCAACAAGGAGACAATGAAATGAATGTTGGATGTCTTTTCATTTCTAAACAAGCATGTGGCTTGTGTTCTCATATTTTGCTGCCTGTTTATATATAGAAGAGTAATCTGACACTGACAGTGAAGTAACACCACAGCTTTCTGCTCTCTTCAAAATATAAACAAGAAATACAACCATCACCAACCAAGCATGCTAGCAAAGGTATTTAATACAAAGAGGAGTTATTTTCACTAAAATGTGGTATGACCATATAAGGCACTTCCTCGTGAATTGTTCATAGTGATAATCTAATCAGTGTAAATGTTGTAACAGGAAATAAAGTACTCCCCTTGAATTTAAATGATTAAAGAAACCGGTTCACTTACACAGACACCAGTTTGCCCTTTCTAGTAATTATAATTATTCAGCTTTGATTAATAGCTGAATTATTGAGTAAAAGGATTTATGGGTTTAGGGGAAATGTGTCATTGTAAATGTGTATGAACACCTTCAGTGTCCACACTTCAGGCTATTGTATCACTGCTGAAAACTGTCCAAACTGTGAAAACACTTCTGGAGTTATTCTTGTGAAACTGATGTATCAACAGAATACAAACACAGCTTTCTGAAAGAGAATTAGTGGATTTATTCTTTACTCTTTCCACAGGACACCATGGAAAGTAAAATTATTTACAAAATCTGGAATGTTGAATAAATGCATACCAATCATTTTAATAGTAGCTGCTTCCAGAGAACCTTTGACATATCTATACATTAAAAGGGCTTTTGTGATGCACATTATTGCTGGTTTAAAAATGACTAATGCCATGAACAAACCGCAAACCTTTAAAAAAGTATTTACAATTTGATTAGTAATCTCTAAAAGTCAAATTAAAGTGTACTAAATAAATAAAACTGGGACAATAAAACAACCTTTTTGATAAAGTATAATTAGGTTTTAGTCTTTGCAGACAAAACAAAAAGCATGAATTTGATAACAAAATGCATCCACAAAGAAAAGTCCATGATTGCGACAACAGAATAATGTCACCGGCTGGTTTTGTTCAAGTTGTTTTGTGTCTAATTTAAAACAATTCAAAAGCAAATGAACTGATCTCTTAATAACAAACATGTGGGGGGACAGAATGTCAATACTACTTAATGCAAAATAAACTGACACTGAACTTCAAATCATTTAAAAGTAAATTCATTTACTCAAGGTGCTTTTTCCCATCCAAATAATGTCACATTGTCTGAATGTGTTTCTCTGATCACTTCAATTCATTTAGTACTTTAGTCCACCGCAGAATTCAGTGTAGAACAATCAAAGGAGGGATTTCATGCAAATAAGCAAATTACAACGATCAAAAGTTAGTCCTTCTCCTTGTGTACATGTGGCAAAAAAGCCTTTAAACTTAATGACACCATTCAATAGCAACATTACAACATGTGACAAAACTTTGTAGCTTTATCCAATCTTTTCACCATCAAGGAAGCTGATGTCATTGTATTCATATACACTGGTGATTTTTCACAGGTTGTTTCAGAAACACATGACAAGACATTCAGTCTCACACTGTTCAGACTTTACAAACTTTTCATACAAAAAATCTGAAATGCCATGTCCTATATTTTCATCTTTAAAAGATTTACAATATAAAATGCTGTATCAGTCATGAAATACTAAATGGGTTTTCTTTATTCGTATAAAAACACAATCGGACTGTATGTTGCGTATGGAATTAAATGACTTTCTATTGCTCTTTCGCCCACTGTGTCGTATGTCAGCCCTATAAGGCCACTTAATATGCGGCATGGACCAGTGAGTATTGCTCGGTGCTGAACCCATTTTAGACAGTTCGGGGTCTATGGCACTTGACATTTTGTTTTCTGGGCCCTGCATCAAAGCCCTCTAAAGCAAACATCTGTAACTGCAACACTACACAAATGTTATAATGTTTAGAAGATTAAAATATAAGATCGATATTTCACAGAATAGAAAATGCTTTCGCCACCACCAAGTCCAAGTAACCACAACTTTCAAGTGTGAACGCTAGGAGTGCTTCAGATTAGTTTGGTGGCCATTAGAATCGGGTGGCTGTCTTGTAGAAGTGGGCTTGCCAGGCTACCTTCAGTCAGCCACAGTGTCCCAACATGCTTTGGTTAAAATAGCTTGCACCACTTTCAGTTCCCACATCTGTCTTTTAGCAAGGCTGCTTAAGTCTCTTCTCTTTTAAAATATAAGTTCTTCAAAGCGTTCCCATCCATGTTTTACATACAAGGAGCAATTCAGCACATACTTACGATGGGTCATCTGGGCTTAAGATCATGTCCTTCACTTCGGTTCCATGGAGAGGAATATTTCAGAAGGTTTGGGCAGGTGATTTCTCATCAGGCTGAGAAGGGTAAACGCTATCACTTGTCATCCAGATGAGCAAATAATGGAGATTTGTCCTCAAAGTTATACTACCAAGAAAGAACAGTGACCACCAGGCCAAACAGAAACACATTTCCCAACAAAGTTCAGAATATCACCCCAATTCTACATTCATTTCCACAGTTTCTTGCTGAAAATCTCACACAGGTCATGAAAGTGGTTTCCAATAAAATAAAGTGGTTTAAAACACTCCTAGTGAGACGTGATTGAGAGTCCATGAGCTACAGCTAATGTCCCATTACAACTTTTCACAGGGTTTCTCTTAAAAAAAAGAAAATCAAAAACTAAATTCACAAAAAGCACAGGTTTTTATATCAGTTGAACTACAACAGGCTATCCCACAGTGAAGGCAAACATCTGTAAGACGCATGCTTCCACACATTGATCATCTTTCACTTGATCCAGTGGTTCTGTCCCCGTCACTGACAGTAAACAACCGTCAGTTCAGATCAGCACTGACTCCTCTGGGTATGAAAATAAGCCGGTGAACATTCAGTGTCATCTATGCTGCCAGTTCTCTGATGATGATCAGGTCCACTGTGTTGGGGAAGTTCTTCAGCAGGGACACTGCGTGTCCGTGGTCAATGCTGACAAAGCTGTACCCGTTTGCCTGGAGTGAAAGTCAGTAACTAAGTTAGTTCATCATGAAGGTATTTGAAAATAATAAAATGTAAAAAAGGAGATGATAAAATTACCTGGATGATTTTGTCTCCAGGTTGAAGGAGCTTTGAAGCAGGTCCTTCTGACTGAACCCTTGTCACGAATATGCCCTGAAGAAACAGTGTCGATTAGTGAAGGTCTGGTACACAAACAAATGTACATGCTGTGGTGTTGGTGTAGTGTGACAAACTGTCTCTGTCTGACATCACTACACTGTTGCTAGTGTTTTCTATGGTATTCTGATTCTAATAGATATCTGTGTGGCCTCTTTTCAATGTAAGTCTATGACATTCTAGATTATAATAACTTGAATCACTTGACCAAATTTAGTAAAAGTATTACTACAAGTAAAATGTTATTTTATTAAGACATCTAAAGTGCATCAATTCTTAATTTGATTATCTCTACACAGAATATAGATGTTTGTGTATGGAAGCGTATAAGTGTGTGTGTCATGACTGAAACTTTACCCCTCAGTCCATCTGCGTCGTGTGTGGTGATTATTTTTAGCAAAACTCAATTAGTAATATTACTTTTTTTGAAACTTCCCCAAAAACCGTCACATGTAAACATCTCTCGTGTGGAAAAT
>JAZGTJ010016232.1:0-12831 GCA_036877575.1 Botia almorhae
AACAACATTGTTTTGTTTACATCCCCGAAACAACATACTTCCGCCATTCTTGCACATGGGTACAACATCGGGATTCCGGGGCGTAACGTATTTCGCACGAGCGCAGTAGTACCTATGGGGAGGGGAGTCACACGAGGACGCTTTGATGTGGGCGTGGCGTCTGACGTCACACTTGGATGTGGGCGTGGTTGGACGTCCACCGCAGGCTGCAGCGAGCCCTACTTGTAAATACGTTTTTCAGCCTTCCACAATAAATAAAGCGCAGCTACTCTCTCAACAAAATCCATGTCAGTCATTTTGCAGCGAACAGCCTGGCGGCCAGGCGGCAGAAGCCCTTCCCATGACGCGAATTCGCGTCTGTTGTGAAGTGATTTGCGCGAGTAAACTTAAATGTTCAAGCGTTCAACTACGCGCGAATAGCGCGTTTTATTCGCGCAAGTCGCGTCCGGTGTGAACGCACCATTACAGTAAAGCGGTGATGCCGTAAGTTTCAATATAGCCCTTTTTGTTTACATCGTATAGGTTCAAATGACGCCGACCGCTTCGAACGTGAGTGTGAGTTTCAGTGCATGTATTTTCTGATTATTACATCAATGTGCCATTTAAATAGCGACATGAGCGGGTAGTAACGGACTTGTAGGCAAGAACGGTAAACGCCTTTCTGATCAGCGTAACAGGTTGATTTAACTCTTATGATTAATCTAATATTCAGACCGCTCTATCACCTCTAGATGTTATCGACCTGACGATGCAGGCTGATGATTCAAACGAGCCGGTTATTGATACGCGTCATCGCAAACTGAACGATCCTGTTGACGAAGTATATGATGGTAAGTTATCTGTTTGATCTATTAAATGTTATTAAAAAACTGTAAGCATGTGATTAGCTTTTAAGTAACCACAATTTTTTTATATGGAAGCACATTTTAACGCTGATGACGATATGGCAAACTGGACAGCCTATCAGCTAAATGCTTGGGATCGGTCCACTTGGGATGATGAGCACAGCGAGGATCTAACCCTGAGAGGTCGGGAAACACCGCTGACTTTAACGCGTTTGTCGGGAGAAAGCAGATATACGTCGAGAAGTGAGCATTCCACACGCGATTGCTTTGAACTGTTTCGCGAAATCAGAAACAGAATGCATGCCCTGGCTGATGAAATTAGGAACGTGGGGGAACGTGTTCGCGAGCTGTTGGATCGTCAACAAGCCGAAACAAAGGTACTTCACATCATCAAAGTCTGATGATTGAAAATTGTTTCCGAGGACTGCATGGCGTTTCGAACGAACATTTAAGAGACACACGACTCATAGTCGAACTCCTCTTCTCTATAAACGCCCGGTTATTGTCGAGATAATTTGTATTTTTCAAGTTAACACTTGTTTATGTTTTATATGGTTGCTTAATGATCCATGTTTCATGCGTCTTTTATAATCTATGTTTAAAATACTTTTTTGTATTCTTTGTATGAGTTACTCTTTTATGGTATAGCTATGATTCTTTCTTTTTACAGTTTATGTATGTGTTACTTTTAAAAACGATGTAACTTAAATATCACATTATCCTACCTGAAAATATATACGCATTGGTACATACAATTTGTTTCGTCATTCGAATCAGACGGTCTCAGACCTGTTGCAGGACGCTATCAGAATGCACGCTGACACCCCATATCACGCATGTGACAGATTACAAGCACTGTTAAATATGTATCAGGACTCTGAGGACGCTTTTAGTATAACTCAGACGCAACACGCTTCAAATTTAGAAGCAACTATAGAAGAAAAACGTAATATTGATTTGCGCGCATGACTACAAAAAGTTTTAAATCGTGAAAGGACTGTTAGTGCGCAACACGGTGGTGCCTTAAACAACAAGTGCATTCGGTAGAGCCAACCAGGGCCGTGCACAGACCTTTTGAGGGGCATGTGCTGAAAGTTAAAAAAGGGCACCCCCCCAAACCAAAAAAATAACACACAATAATATTCTTATATTATATTTAATTAGTATTAATAACTTTTATACAGATAATATATACATATAGAGGGTATCTTTAAAACTAATTACAAAAACACTCTTCTGTGAGCCATGTGTCTGAAGATGTTTATGACCTCACTGTGATCCACTGGGATGTCCCTCTCAATGGCTATAAGGAGAAGGTCGGAGTCTCTCCTCTGAGCAGAGACTTCAGAGTTGGTTCTTAATTGATTGAACTATAGGTCTACATGTTATACACCATTATAATGACGTATGACAAAGGCATTTAAAGACCATTTAATTTCTAAATTATATTTTACGAAAGCTTGGCATTATACAGTGCAAATACACCTGGCCTTCTAGTAAAGTTAGCTTTAACAATTTGCCTCCTGGGTGGTTGTCTGTGTATTATTTGTCCTGTGTTTGTGAATTGGTTGTGCACTCTCATTTAGTTGTGTAAGATGTTCATTTTCTTTTTTTCTTTGCTTTGCATACATGCAGATTATATTCTGCATGATAAAATACATAGAATGCACAGTGACCTGATGATTCTCATTGTGTAAAGTTTTTTTTATTTAATACAACATTATTACAGTAGTAAACCATGTTTTTCTATGTTTATACATGTGAAGACGAGCGGGAAGTATACAATACTAGATTTTTAAAAAAAATCTAGCCAGCAAACACATGCATAATATAGCTATACAGCACCCCTTTTTGCTTCAAAAACTTTTGTCAGTATTTTACTTCCATAAAACGTATAACAGTGTGTGATTATTAGAAAAATGAAAAATAAAGCCCCACGTCTAACATCAACATCACAGGACCAAGGCAAGGCTTCTTAATGTTTAAAGCATGATTATTTTAGGGAATCTTCATTAAGTTAATGTTCTTTTTCATTGTGACATACCCTGATCAGTGTTGCACACAGAAGAGGCTGGATTATTTCTGGTGACACGTTCTCCACATGCTGTACAATCTGCAATAGCAACAACATAACAGGAGGCCAAAGAAGTTTTCTGTACGTTCAGCAGCGCTGATAGTGTCACACGATCGTGCGAGCAGCAGCAAGAAGTAAAAGCGTAGAATGCTGCTGACTTTCTGAGGCAGCTGCCGCTATCCAGCTACATAAATTGAGGTGAATGTTGTACTCTTAAAAACTATACATTTATTAAGATATGCATTACTGCATTAATTAAATGTCCTTTACTTTATAAAAACTATATACATATAAACATATATATTTTTAATAGGGGCATTGGTGACCTACTGGTTAGTGAGTCAGTAATCAGAGCTTGTAATCAGAAGGTAGTTAAATTCCAGCGCTGGCGGGTAGCAACTGAAGTGCCCTTAAGCAATGCACCCAACCCCTATTGCTGCCTGTGTGTGTTCGTTCACTTCTTACCATCGATGGGTTAAATGCAAAGGTTACATTTTGTGTATGATTTACCATATCTGACAAAATATGTCACTTTTACTTAAAATAAAACTTGATTACATAAGTCAGCAATGAATACCCTATTTGGCTGTTTCTCAACCTGTATTAAACCTTTCTTAAAAATGTTATTTTTTATACATGTTATTTATAATATTAATAAATACATGAACATTGTGTATACAGTGGTGTCGTTTTTTTAATCCACAAGGACAGGTAAAAAAGTCTATACCTTATATCCAGATATTCTTTCTATTCTCAAACACAAACGTAAACCACTGGAGAACCGAATATATTCACTCATCCAGTTCTGCGAATGTTGAGCTTTTATTTGATCTTTTTCATTGAAAGGGCACTGGGGAATTTTAATGTGCCTTCAGAATTTGTGTTGTGGTACCAGTCAGCTGCAGACATGTCTCAAAAGAAAAGACGTGTTTAGAAAAGGTTCAAGTATATAGTGTGTACTCGTATTACCAATAAGAGCTTCAAACTTGTAGCGCATCAGAACTCGCTTATTGTAGCCGCAAACAATCGCGGAACACCAGTAACATGTATACACTATATTGCCAAAAGTATTCGCTCAACTTAAAGAGTTCTATCCTACAACTTGTTTCAGTTTATAGAGAAAATATTGAGAAGTTCTTTGCCTCCCTTGTACCCTGTTCTGGATTTTTTGTAGAACTTGTTGGTCTAAATGATCTGGTATTATACTTTTAATGGTTAGCTGTCAAATATTGTTTCAAGTAGAATGCAATATGTTATTTATACTGCATTTCAGTATTTTTTCTTTGCTGTCAGAGTTGTGGTTCTGTAAAGAGGACGCTGAGCTATGAGGATCCATTTGCAGCTTTTAATTCACAGGTCAGACAGGCAAGGGTAAGTAACAACACCCTTACTTACCCAACGTACAGCGTTCTACGTTGAAGCCCATCTGTAACTGCAGACAGGTTAGTGGGCTCTCCGGACCAGGGGATTAAGGCTGGTTGGAATCCCAAAACACACTTAAAGGGGGTTATGCCCGTAGCAGGTTTGACTAAAGAGTTCTGGGCGTATTCTGCCCACATCAAAATCTACTCCAGTCAATCGGATGATCTCTTGATTTTAGTGCTAAGTTTGACCATTCGATTGGGGGTGGTACCCTGAGGCGAGGCTGACATTAACTCCCAATCCTTTAAGAAACGCTGACCATACTCGTGAAGTAAATTGGGGCCCTCGGTCCGAGACAATATCATCTGGCAGTCCGTAGAACCGAAATACAAAGTTGCGAAGGCTGAGGGCAATTTGGGGAGAGGAATTAACCGGCAGGCCTTTGAAAAACAATCCACGATAGTGAGGATTGTGGTGTTCCCCTGAGAGTTGGGCAAATCAGTTATAAAGTCAATGGCTCAGGGGCGTTGTGGTGTTGGTAGGGGCTGAAGAAGGCCAGCAGGTAGTTGTCTGTGATTTTTGGAAGTCTGGCAGGTGGAACAGTTCTGGATGAACCTGATTGTATCTCTAGTAATTGTCGGCCACCAGTACTAATAATGGGTTCTGGATTCTGGGTTTTGGGTGTCGGTTCATTCTGTCTAGAAAGTGCGTCTGCTTTGGTATTCTTGGAGCCCGGGCGATAAGTGACAGAAAAGTCGAAGTGGGTAAAAAACAATGCCCAACGGGCTTGATGAGGATTTAAACATTTGGTCGTGCGTATGTATTCTAGGTTTTTATGATCTGTTATCACAGTGAAAGGATGTGTGGCTCCCTCGAGCCAATGGCGCCATTCCTCCAGAGCCAGTTTAATGGCTAGCAGTTCTCTGTTACCAACATCATAATTTTGCTCCACAGTGGATAATGTCTGCGAGAAAAAGGCACATGGATACATCTTGGGAAGGGAGCCCTGCTTTTGGGGTAGTATGGCCCCCACTCCATGATTAGACGCATCTACTTCAACTATAAAGGGTCTCTCGGGGTCTGGATGACGCAGAATAGGAGCGGATGTGAAACGGGACTTCAATTCTAAGAATGCCCTGGTTGCGGATTCATTCCATGCTAAACGGCCTGAACGATGTTTCACTACCAAGCTAAAATTGCAGATGAAGCGGCGGTAGCAATTTGCAAACCCCAGGAATCGTCCATGGCTACCCCCTCTGAGCTGATGACATACCCCAGGAATGAGATGCAGGTACGGTGAAATTCACATTTTTTATAGTGAGTATAGAAATTTTTTTAATGATTTGGCAAAAAATAAAAAAATGATGATCAAAATTCTGCATATTTTTTCAGACTGGAAAGAGAACAAGCTAAAATTAAGTAAATTAAAAAACGTATGGTTGATGGCAATATTACTGATGATCCAAGATGTATTGCAAAGTTCTGTGCCAAATTTTACAGCGATTTATATGCTTCAAAATGTATATGCTTCATACGCTTTATATGCTTCAAAAGTTCTGATGATGAGTTCTAACATAAAACAGTTAAGTGTTTCAGATCAGTATTTTTGTGATGCATCTATTACTCTAAAAGAGATTGAGGAAGCTATTAACTTGTTAAAAGCCAACAAATCTTCCGGAACAGATGGACTTAGCTCATAAATTTATAAGCTGTTTAGTCACATTATAGCTCCTTTTTAACTAAAAGTCTATGAAGAAAGTATAGAGATTAGATATAGAGAACAGTACTTCCAGCAACGTTATGCCAAGGCCTGATAACTTTCATTCCGAAATCAAAAAAGATCTTATCTTCATAGATAATTGGCATCCAGTTACGCTGCTGAAGAATGATTATAAAATATTAGCTATAGTTTTGGCAAAAAGATTAAAACATTTTGAACTCTATCATTGACGAAACACAGTCAGGATTTCTGCAGAAAATAGGGAGAGATTGCTGGCACAGCCACGATGCAAAGACCATCAACCCAGAGGCAGACGAGAGAGCAAGGCAGGTGGACAACAGCAGACTCCAGGACAGAAGACAACAGGAACAGGATGATGGGTAACTGGGGAAACACAAGCAAAAGACAGACAACGAGCAAGACACACACAAGACAACAGAAACTAGACTAAACGCCAGTCAAAAATAAACACACATAAAAATAACCAAAACGGCAAATAGCAGGAAGACTGGCGTGACTAAACTATTTTAAACTAGACTAAGAACCAGCTAAAATAAACTATGCTAAGATAAGCTAACTAAGACAAGGCAATCAGCTTTGACTGAGCACACACGAGGGAAATATAAAGGGAAGAGAATTTAGCGGTGACAGGTGAGAGTGATGATAAGTGAAAGGACACAGCTGGGAGCGATAACGAGATATATATATGGATATGATGGACTATTCAGATTATATTAACAGTGATGGCTTCATTTTCTTTTTGGATTATTTCAAAGTAGATTAAAAGATTATTTCACATTATTTGGGGACTTGTTCTGTTGAATGATTAAAATACTATACATAAATGGAAACAGCTCATTTAAACTAAGCAATGGTACCCACCTAGATTATTTTTAAATCGAGGAAAATACAATGTTGTCCGGTTTCCCCATATTTATTCCTAATTGCAACACAGTTATTACTTAGCACACGTATTAACAGTAGCTGTCAGGGTTTGTGCGGGAAGAACCCAAATGCAGACAGCGACTGACTCAAACCAACTTTATTTAAAACACAACAACACAAGAAACTCAAGCCCAACACGAGCTCACTTTACGGCAACTGATATAAACAAAAGCTGATTATTTAAGGAAAAGAATAACTAAACACAGGTATTTATCTCTCAAAATGTATTTATCTCTCAAATATTTATCTCTCAAAATGAACAAACAAGAGACAACGAACAGAATCTAAACTTTGCGCTCTGACATATAACACTGACTGTGTCAGGAACCTGGCAAAATGCGATCTCTCAGACTAAACAGGAAGCCAGGACCCTGACAGTAGCCATATAATGGGTAACACAATTGGAAACACTAAAATTATTATAAGTTAATTAGCAGATGACACAGCTTTATTTTTGTATGATTCTTCACAAATTCCTGTAGGATTGAGTATTCTTCCACCTTTTTCTGAGGCTTCAGGGTTAAATTTAAATATTAATAAATGTAAATTGCTGTCAATTAAAAGCTCTGTTGACTCAATTGAGGGTATTGCTGTCAAAAATAGTTCATCAATAGTACATCTTGAGATACAAATAACTAAAGAGGAGTGTAGGTGCTCTGCCAACTTTAAGCCTTTTATCGCAAAAACATATAGAAGATGCAATTGCTGGGTACAAAGAGATGTAGAACACTGCTTATTAAGACTGTCTCGTTTAGCGTAGGCAGCTCAATCTCTCTTTGAGGATAAGCCCATGTTGTAACAAGGATGTGGAGCCGTGAGGATCCATGTGCAGCCGTTTATTCGAATCCTCAAACAAGCAAGGATTAAAAACCAGCAAACAGTAAGAGAAAAGGCTAAATCAAAAACGTTATAACAGGCAGAGGTCGAGCCAGGCAGCATTCAGATCTCACAAAAGAAACTATTTGTTTAATTATAAATTTAATTCTTAAGCCAATTTTATACTCATAAACGCATATTCTGAAATTCTAAATCTGTCTTTGTGTTTTTTTTAAAAAGACATGGAAAATTATATTAATTTGATTTCAATGTCTACTAATAAGACAGCTATGAAGACTCTTAGAATATGTTCCGCACTTTTTACAAGTTTTCGTGTAAGGAATTTTTATGTAAGACAATGGCCCTTTTTTTGTATTGTTTATTTGTATTTATTTTAAAATTAATTTTTTTGTTTTATTTTCTGTTTTATTTTTGTTGTTGCCATCCAAGTATCAATACTATTGATATTTTGTAGTTTTTGTATGTTCTTGTTTTCAGCAATAAAAAAAGTTGTGTTGTCGCCTGAGCTACTCTCACATGCTGAAAGAGAGCAAGCGGGAGACTCAGGTAACAGCGCACCTTCTCACAAATGTGCACGCGCGTAATGTGTGTACTTGGTACTTGTCAAGTGCAAATAGGAGGCAGTTTATTGTTATTGTTGTTTTTTTTCTATTGTTGTTATTATTGCTATTATTGGCTGTGAGTTAATTATTTAAAACATGACTCTCACATTATTACTATATATGCAGAACATTTCCCTGCATTTTGCAGTGCTGACAGTTTGCCCACACTTTTTATTGTGCTCACAGTATTCTCACACTTTGCCCACAGTATGCCTACACCAGCCCCAGTGCGGGCGTTTTGTGGGCCCACAACTGCTCCACTTGGAGCTCACTCTGATTTATGCGGGCCACACTTTGGGCTGTCCCATCAGGGCCCCATTATGGGGCCCACATGTGCCCCACATTTTACTCTCTGCGTGGGCAAGCTTTTTCTGCACACACTTGCCCTACTCAGGCCCAAAGAAGCGTGTTTGCTGAAATATACTTTCCAGGCAGGGCTTTCTCAAGTCAACATAAAGTTTGTACTCAAACTTTACTATCTAGTTGTATTTAAGCTTATTATTATTGGTGGTGCTTGCAAAGCAAAGTGTCACTATTACTCTCTTGCATACTTTCTCTGGAAAACTTTGGCACCTAACTTGTCCCCCACCATTTGTCGTAGATCCATGAATAAAGGGTCAAATTGACCAGCTTCAGGAAAGATGTGATGTGACTTCTATAAGCAATATGTTTACGATGTTCGTCTTGTTTGCAAAAATGCCAAAACATGTTAGCATCATGATAGCTTCATGCTCAAACATGATATATTATGCCAGCATCATGCTGAAATGTGTTAGCATCATGCTAAATGATGCCAGTATGTACTAATATGCGTTAACATCATGTTAACATGTTAGCCTCATGTAATTTAATTAACACACTACTGCTAATTGACATTAAAGAAGTAAAAATGTGTTGTATTTGTCAATATATGGCAAACCATACTTGAAATGTGACCTCTGCATTTAACCCATCCAGTGAGTACTGAACACGCGCACACACCCAGAATAGTGGGCAACTATTACTGCAGCACCCGGAAAACAACTGGGGGTAAGGTGCCTTGCTCAAGGGCACCGGAGTAATTTTTTGACAGCTGTGGGAATCCCACCAGCAATCTTTAGGTTACAAGTCTGACTCTAACCATTAGGCCATGACTGCTCCTGAAAACCATGAATCGAAAATCAAAAACATTGTAGCATCATGCTAAAACATGCAAACATCATGCAAAATTATGTTAAAACATGATAGCCTCATGCTAAAACTTGTTAGAATTATGATCATTCAAACATGCTATCAATGTTAAAACATGCTAGATTTAGATTTTATTTATCATGCTAGCAAAACATGATATGTTAAAACTTTAATATCTGCTAATATGCTAATATCATACAACTTACATACATTTAACATACTTGTTAAAATGTTAACAACATACTACATGTTAAACCTGTTACCATTGTGTTAGAGCATGTCAGACCTAAACAATTTTAAACACAATTTTAAACCAAGTTCTTGGAGGAGCCCCATGCTACACATTTTGGATGTCCCCCTAATCTGCTGTACTCAAAATACTCTGTTAATGGGTTAATAAGCTGAAACAGGTGTGTCTGATTATGAAGACCACCAAAATATGCACTATTGGGGGTCCTCTATGAACCACTGCTTATCAACCAATCACCAAACAATTCAGAAAATGAATAATCAGTTTGTTGTGAAAGGCTTTGCTGGGTTGCGATTAGGTCAGAGGAACTTGAAAACAAATTTAAGTGTCCAAACACTTTTTAGGTCCACTGTGTATGCTATATTTATATTCATGCATGTTTAACAATGCTTTGACAAGAAAAACACTTTATACCATACCAATAAAACTTATTTTATATTAGACAGTTAAAAAACAATGTTAAGCAGTTAGCAATTAGAAGAAAAAAGACAAAGATTTAGCAGAGAAAAAACTTTCCCCATACATATATGGTAGAAACAAAGATTACCAAATACATTAAATAAACTGATTTCAAGCTGCCAAACTGTATAATACCTACACCATTCAAAAATAATAAAAATAAAATTTAAAAGAAATTTATATAAAATATGAATATATATATGTGTGTGTGTGTGTGTGTGTGTGTGTACAAACTAATGGGCCCCATGATTCACTAGTAGCTGCACGACAGCCGCTACTGTCTCTTTAAATTTACCCAGGAGCCCCTAAAGGAGCCCCAGGGGCCCCTAGCTCGGCTCTCCACCCTGAAGACAAGCAGAACATCTAAATACAAACCGGAGACCGCCTAAAGTCATCCGACCATATAACAGGTCTATACAAGAACTTCGATATGACTGCGACGTACACGTAAAAGTTTACTTTAACCAAAATCAAAAGAGCGATAGAGGCTTCAGTGCAGTGACAGGCACTGCACACTCTGTAATGGGTGAGTGCGTTTCAGATATTTTTTTAACCACCCGACGAATGCATCTACAAAAGACTCAAGTTGTGACATTGCTGCGTACAAGAGGTGGGAATCCTGTGCGACAAGATAACGATCACAGGTATGGAGGAAAATGAGTCCACAGAGTCGCTGCACAAAGCTGAGCAGACAGAACGTCGCTCATTAGTAATGAAAACTGAGGAAGGGAAGGCGACATCGCAGCTGGAACACTTGAGCACAGCAGGTAAATGTTGTATGAAGCATTTAAACTGGACCATTAGATCGATGGCTGTCATTTTGTTGCGTTAAACCCCGTGACGAACAATAGCACGCAGTTACATGGCCCCTAGTCTATAAACAAAGGCAAAAAACCATGCTGTATCTCTACACGCGATGCGCTGTCGCCACCTAGCGGTAATTTAACGATATTACGTTATGACGCCGCCCCCATTAGTGTGCCCCCATTAGTGTACAAAATGGGCCTGAGGAGATTGTAATCATTCTAAATCTAATTATTTAAATAGTAAATAATTGTAAAACATATACAAATATATTTTTAATAGTAATATTTTTTAAGGCTTGAAAATGGGACTACATGTTATTGTTGAATGAACAACAGAGTTTCATTAACAGAGTTATTTCCACCATACCTACATTTTGTATTTATATTATGTATCAAATAATGATAGCAGTTGAGGTGAAAATAGCATAATATATAACATGGCTCCAGTCTGTGCATTCTTTATACACAGAATAAAATAATATTTTAATCTTTTTGAATTAATTGCAAAATTAGAGATATATTAGAAATGATGTCCACATGATAGAAGGCCATTATTGGTGCAAACAAGACATGAAAAAACTTTCCAAGAGTTTTTGTGTGACTCTTAACAACAAAAATGTACCCAGAGTTAAAGAGACTTACTAATATTTATTTAAAATTTCCAAATTGGAATGTGTTTCATGATTAACATGTTATATAGGTTTATAATTGCAATTCTAACACATTCTTGAGTATGTTCTACCTGAATATGAATCTGTATGAAAATAAATTTCCTGTATGAATCAATGCCTCTGTTTTTTGTATCCTCTCCAGGTGAAGAGGATGTAACCAATGGTGTCACACCTCATGCTATCCAAGACAGTCAAAATATTTGCGTATGCTCCCCGGGAACCAGCTACTGGTGTGTCTCAGAGAGTGCCGATGCCCCTTTGCTTCTATCTCCTGTCCCAGGGCCATCAACACAGGAACCCCCTTCGCTAAAACCTATGCCTGGACGAGACCATCGGCGCTATTACCACGAGTACTGGCGCAGTGAGTACCTCATGGACTTTGACAGACAGAGGCAAGGGATGATATGCATGGTGTGTGGCAGCTCGTTGGCAACTCTGAAGTTGAGCACTATCAAGAGGCACATCAGACAGAAGCATCCATACTCTCTGCTTTGGAGCGAGTCGGATAAAGAGGTGATCAGATCGGGCTGGGAAAGTCACTTAAGTCTGGAGAACAGCCAGAGACCAATATGTTCTGATCCAGACAATGCCCTCGAGTCACAGGAGATGCTGGATGATAATGTGCACTCTGCAGGTATGTTTGTATGTTTTATTGTACTTGAGTTTGTTAATAGTTCATAATCTCATTAGGCCAGACAAATACAGTGCCTTGCAAAAGTATTCATACCCCTTGAACTTTTTCACATTTTGTCACCTTACAACTAGGGCTGGGTATCGAGTTCGATACTTTTTAAGCACCGACCGAGTCGTCTCGATACTATTGAGTATCGAAAAAATCATTTTCGTTCGGTACCAAATTTCGATACCCAAGGGTATAATCTTGTCAACGTCAGTGAGCTAGAAAACGTGCAGCATCCTTAACGTGCCCGGATCAAATGCTGGTGATTGGCTTGGTTTATTTGACATTTTGTAATGTTAAGACTATTCTTTTCCAAACGGTGAAATTGTTCACTAAGCTTCTGTTCGCGGATATCTGCTCTGGTGTAAATGTTCTGAATGTGCGGGGTCAATTTATTAATCCTTTTTCGGA
>JAZGTJ010016233.1:0-12831 GCA_036877575.1 Botia almorhae
AAGATGCCTGAAACAAGCATGTCTATAGTTTCTTTTGGGTACTTAAGAATCAGTGAGAAGACATAACAGCCACAGATTACTGGTAAGCAGGCTTCTCTTGACTTTATACTAATGCCAATTATGATTTATTAATTTAATGTGGAAAATGGAGGTAATGTTCCACTGTTTATGGGTACATTGTACCCATAAAAACACCATTACTGTCTGAACAGTGCTAAAGACAGAGATGCCCGGTTACCTTTCCATGATTGACTGGCACTCTTTTCTCCAGGTGAAGCGACTCCCCCTGCGCAGTCTGAAAGGCCCAACTGCTGCTTTGTCGCCAGGGCCACCAGCCAACCTCCAATCAGGCTCCTCCTTAACCAGCGAGCGCATGGACAAAGTGGCACCTGTTGTAAACATTGTCATTTGGTAGGTGTTTTTTGGCTCAATTTAAATCAAGACATTACGTTAAAAAAGCCATTCTGAAAGATCCCACAGAGAACAAATATCGATTTCATTTTGCATCGAAGATCACTGGTCTGAGCTTCAAATGAACTTCTCATATGCGTGTTGTCTGCATCAAGTACCATCCACCTCTAAGTTCAGATGCTGTGGACAGAAGTGAGTGTGTTGCCCTGACATGTAGATGTTACCTGACTGGGACTGTTGAGCAGAGTACCAGGGAAGAAGATGCATCAGAAGTTCTCTCTGCCTAAGCCAGGGTGTGTCAGTCCTGCTCCTGGGGACCTGAGCATGCTGGTTTTCACTCCATCTGACTCCTTTAACCCATTTGGGCAATCAGAAAACTGTGCGTTAACTAGGATCCCTTTAAGAAAAGTCTTTGTCTAGCTTGTAGTGTTAGCAGGCATTCAAACTGACAATCCAAAACTGACAAAGTGATGAGGTCCTTGGAGCCATGCTCAATCGTGTAGCACCGCAGAGAACAAAAAAAGCAACATGCTCAGGGTTTGTTAGTAGGGTCGGATGTTAATCGCACCTTGGTGCAGAGAGGACATGAAAACCAGCATTTGAAAAACCCAGGGTCAGGACTGAGGACTACAGAAGAGGACCTAACCTGGGAGATGAAGAGCAGAATTGGTCTTGGAGGGCTTCATTGCAACTTTACATTAGTCTAAATCTGCTCCTGGAGTGCCAGTTTCCAGAGTTTATCTCTAACCCTAATCAAACTGAAACATCTAATCAAAGTCTTTAGGATTAAAAATTCCAGGTAGGCGTGTTTGATTAGGGTTGGAGATAAACTGGTAGACACTGGTCCACCAGAAGCTGTACTGGACATCACTGCGTTACTTCATTAGTTCCTTTTAGCATCAACACACTAACTATATTATGAATGCAAGATGACGCGATTGTTGGAACCGTTACAGCCTAAAAGGCTCTAAAGCCTATTTATGACAGCAACAGCCAACACTTCGCAAACCTGCCAAGAACAGCATTAACCAAAGCGCGTAACTGATGGGAAATGACACCCGCTGATTGACTTTCAATTCAGTGTGTCTGCATGACACGTCCTTCTAATATATTGTCCCTATTGAACCACAAACAGTATTATCTTTTATATTCTTAAGCCCTCAAGGACCAGGAGAACGTGTAGGAAAGATATGGCAAAAGAAGACAAAAATCAGCCAGTCCTTAACCCAAAATCCAGGCCACTGCTTTACTTATGGTTAAAGGCTCTCCCTGCAGAGGCATCGCACCTCACCTGGGCTGTTACGCTCCAGCAGGTACCAGCGATAGAACGCTCTACGTTTGGAGTCACTCATCTCCAGGCCTTGCTGTAGAAGCCACTGGGAGATGTAGCTCTGACTGATACCTGCAGAATGAGTCATAAAGTAAAAACACAGTGAAGTCAAAATCACAGTTCATTCATTCATATACCCCACTGAAGTAGAATATTTAAGTTAGCTTCAATCAAAATCAACCCCATTTTTCTCAATAGATTTTGGTGTTATTGTGCCCAATTCATTAATGGCTGTAATTTGGTTACTATAAACGACTTTTCAGTTGCCACACCCTCTTATGTTTAGCCCCTCCCCTTTAGTCAATGGCCTCTGTTCTGGTATAAAACACTTTTCACAATCTAATCAATTCTCAATGGCTAACAATAAAATCACTCTTCATTTATTTTTTCACTCAATCACATCAACGAAGATGAGTTTATTGTTTGGTTTAAACAAACCATACAAAGTGTTTAAACGCAGGAAACGCGCTCATACATTTTACACAATTAGTAAAATTTAACACTTATTTTTTTTATTGCGTAAATGAAAGTGGTCAGTGTACCTGTGACTTGCCCCACAATTGCCTGTGAGATTCTTCTGTTATTGAGAAAAGCTTTAATCTCTTCTTTTACAAGGTTACTGTCCCTCCTACAGTCCACACAAAGACAAGCGTTACACTCACATTCATCAAAACATAACACTAGCGGAAGCACTGAAGAATTTAATACTGCAAAAAGATCATACTTTTTTTTAATACTGCAAAAAGACATCATTTCTTTTCATACAATTAGCGCTACATCTGAAATATAATTCTGTGGCTTTCCTCAGATAAAATGCAGCTACTGTACACGAAAGGCTACGAACTAGGGATTTTGGTCATTTCGTCAGCTTGAGTACAGATAAATCAGTACTCAGAGAGGAATGGGGGGCAGTAAAGTACAGCCTGCGCTATTTTTTTAATTACTAGTCTATTTACATAATCGTCAGATGAATGTCTTTGGCTGTTGCATCACATCTTACGTTTTTTTAACTGCGTGTGCGTCAGATTTTTAAGATGGTTAAGTAGGTTACACCCTCTCAAACAGAATAAGCTGTGTTGCTGCTTTGGAACTCTACATTTTTATGGAACCTGTGATCCGGATATTAAAATGTTTTTAGGAAAAATGTAATTGCATGGTTACTGTGATTTCATGATCAATTCATCTGTCGCTTCCAATTCAATGACCACCTGTTCCTATTACAAACCATCAAAAGGAATCAGACAAAATTCATTCGAACCAAATGTCCACCTGACCTCATTCAGCAAGGGCTCTTGTACTCTGAAAATTACACTGTTGCTCAGGGACATTCGCTGTCATTATCAACTGTTATATTAATCTCTCTCTCTCTCAGTAGACATGAGAACAGAAGCCCTATAAAAACTGCTCAGCTGGTGCACTAATAAAGGATACCTCATGTATTCCTCCACCTTCTCCTCCAGATCCCAGTCCTCTTCAGCCAACTCGTAACTGAACGACCTCTGAACTCCACTGAGTGGGTACAGGGGCGGGGGCGAGGCTTCGTAGCTGTTGCTAGGTGATAAAGCAGAATCCATGAGAGGGGTCTGTGTTGTAGCTGAGGTAAGAGAAGATGAGGAAGAGGATGAGGAGGAGGGGGCCACGGGGGCCGCAGAGGTAGGGGCGCCCGATGTGGTCGTGTGGTTGTTGCAGCACGGGTTGCGATGGTCTGGATCGAGCCTCTCCAGAGACTCAAGGGCTTGAATGATCTGAGGTTTAGTCATCCCTGACAGCCTTAAGCGCTGGAGCAGGTCGATCTGTTCAATGGTGTAGCGCGGCTCCACATCACAGCATTCCATCCTGGCATCTGGAGGACAACAGAGGCAGTTTCACAGGTGACACTGCTGTGCCTTCTTAATGACAACAATAAGCAAAACAGGGAACTGTGTGTTGTTCGATTTTCTTAAAATTATCAAAAAAACAAATGGTCCCACCCCAAACTCACACCATTGGTCAGGCTGGTCCAAAATGTTAATAGTTGTCTTTTACATTAAGCTGCCGCAAGAAAACAGCTTTAACAGGGAACATTTTTTAAACACCTATGAATAATTACAGTGTTTGCATTGCAAGAAGATTCTTTTTTACTTCTCAGTAATTAAGCTAAAAGCACTGAACATAGACTTATTTCAGACTTTCTGTGATTGATTATTCAATCTCATGCAGGCTATGTATTTTGGTTTATATAAATGATATACCCAAGTATTTTAGATTTTGAACATTTGTAACCTTTTGTAAACTTCTTGTAACCTTTTTTCTAACTTTTAGAAATAATGCTATGTAATAATAATTTATCTATATTTTTCTTTTGGCATACTGTAAGCACTGGCAGTTTTTAGGGAAAAGCAAATGCGTATTACATAATATTAATAAAGTACCTTTAACTGCGTATCATATGTTCGCACAGTATGATGCTCGTTACATTTCTGATCCTACCTGAGTTTTGAGGTGATAGTCGGCCCGTTGGGAGCGGTTCACCGCGGGGAGCCACAGCAGGAAGGCACCACTGTCGCATGGTCGAGAAGTCGCCCGCAGGGGACAAGGGGGCTGTCAAAACATCAAAATAACTCCTTATAGCCAAACAGGACGTAACAGTTTGTCAGGTTGTCAAGTAACGATCCGATAAATGTCAAGCCAAAAGGTTTGCATTAATAACGAACTCCAACAACAGCTAAATCAGATCTGCAATCGTGACTTTATTTTGTGTCAGTATCGCGCTTAGCTCGCGCTAACTGGCTGGCTAGCCCCAGCGGGTAAGCGCTGCTGTGCGACTGCAAGCAAGTAATCTTTCCCGTCTTTGTTTTCACACTTGCAGCTGAACCCAGTGACTCGTGGACGGCTCTTACTCCTGGCGGACAACACGTAAAGTCATGCAATACTACGAAAAGTCACTGCCCTGATTGTTTCTAAAAGACTCAATTCTCCCTATATCACTTGTTACGACCGCGGATGCTATATGCCTTTGTAGCCGTAGAGATTTCATGCACAGAGCGCTAGAGTAACTATTGCCGCTAGCAAAGAAAGCTATGCAATACATAATTATTCGCCTTACCTCCCCGTGCTACCGTCTAACTGCAGCCCAAGCTGGAGATGGTGCAGCTGGAGACGCAGTCAGTGCACACCCTGGGTACAATCCCGGCCCTGCCGTGCGCTCACTGGCGCTCCGAGTCGCTTCAACTAGCTAATGAAGGTGATCCGATGAGGGTCACATTGTCCTGGGATGCCGCAGCATAATAATACTGGATATATGGAAGTCAACAATTGACCTCTCACCCGCAGGGACAGTCCCATGTGAATGCAGGAAGTAATCAAAAAAGCCAAAGAAGACTTTAATGTTTTCTTATTAATGTCACGCAAAATATATCGCAAACATTTATGCAAATATTTGGAAATAATTATGTAATAGAAAATACATAGTACAAGTTTTTTTACATTTCACCAATGTTACAGAATTTCTATTATGAACGGATTTATACTTCCCGTTTGCTTTCTTTTCTTTTTCTTTTCTTTTTGTTTCTTTGTTTAAATTTGGCGGTATTCATTTTAAAAGAACACCAATAAACAGGGAATAAACGAAAGAATAAAATGAGTCAACAGCTTAAACATGCGACACTTTAAAATTTACACAATTTTTAAAATATTATATTACCAACAAGTTAAAAAAAGCATCTTTTCTCATGTTACTTAATTATTAATTTAAGGAATTAATGATGACACGTTTTAAGTTTTTTTGGAATATTTAAAAAATGCTTTAGGGTGGAATCTAGCACCGCCTTTTGCTAGTGTGTAAACTACACTATGTTTTTGTCACGCTGTATAGGGTTGTAATTTAAACAGTGTGAAAGACACGCCCCAGGCAGTCTAGCACCGGTCAGCTTTGTGTTGCAGTCTCATTCATAATAAAAAGTGTAAGAGTGCGTAGTGTTCAGAAATGACCTGGGCCTTTCTTGAGGGTCTTGTGACCGGTGTCAACAAGTACTCCACAGCTATCGGACGCATTTGGTTGTCAGTGGTATTCATCTTTCGTCTTCTTGTGCTCCTGGTGGCTGCAGAGAAGGTGTTTGGCGATGAACAGAATGATTTTGACTGTAACACCCGAGAACCAGGTTGTCTGAACCTCTGCTATAATCATTTCTTCCCAGTGTCCCACTCTCGGCTGTGGGCCCTGCAGCTCATATTCGCCACCTGCCCTTCTCTCCTGGTGCTCCTGCATGTGGCCTACAGAGATGACCGAGAACGGAAGCACCAGCTCAAATACGGAGAGGGATGTTCTCATCTCTACATCAACACCAGCAAGAAACGTGGYGGGCTGTGGTGGACGTATCTCCTCAGCCTGATCTTCAAGATTTCAGTTGATGCTGTCTTCATATTCCTGGTGTTCCACATCTATGAAGCCAATTTCTTTCCCTTGTTGGTGAAGTGCAACGAGAAACCCTGTCCTCAGGTGACAGAGTGCTTCATTGCCCGGCCCACGGAGAAACGCATCTTTACTGTCTTCCTGGTGGTCACCAGCCTGCTGTGCATCCTGCTGTCCTTGTGTGAGATGTTGTATCTCATTCTGAAGCGCTGCCGTGAGTGCGTCAGACCACACAGACGTAAACAGAAGCTCCATGTAGCAACTGTCGCTTCTCGGGTCTGCACAGACAATCAAGATAATATCCAGGAAAAAACATTGTTAGAGAAGTCTGAGGAACATCCTCCCTCAGATATTCATGCTCCCAGTTATAACCTCGCCATCTCCTGAGAGACGGACTTTTTCAGCTTCACAAAACATTAAATTGAATTATTTAATGCAAAAGATTTTTGCACAGCAATGATTTAATGAACTTAATGTAAACTTACCATCTTTATTTGTTTACGTGAATGTACTTTTACCTTGTTTATCAATCATCTTTAAGCTTAAAGTTTTGTTTAAGCATCAATAGTGACAAGTTTATTTTACAATATTGAAGAATGTTTGAATGTGTGTAAGATTTATGCTCATTTTAAAAATGGTCACATTTTAAATATAAATTATCTTTTTTATATTTTTAAATATAATTAACTAAACTTAACTAAATAGTGTTTAACAATAGAGTTATTACATTCATCAGAAAGTTGTGAACATGTTCATTTTTAAAATCTCTGGATGTTGTAAATTAATTAAAATAAAGCTTAATGTCTTTATTTCTACTATGGTTAAGTGTTTTCCACTATGATGCGCAAAAATAACTATTGAACTGGTATGAACCTTTTAAATGGTCTTTATTAACCTTTTAAATGATCTTTATTAACCAATCCAAGCCCAGACCAATATCAAATACCCTTAATAGTTTCTTTGATACTGTACATGTATTTTGTCGAGATCATAATCTTCTGCACAGTTTACACTGACCGAAAGACCTTCATGAATCATGATGAAAAGATGATGAATCATTGATATTATGTGAACCTGTTTAAGCTTATCAAATGTGACAGAAATGCATGTAAAGGTCTTCCAGGGTACTAACAGGTAAAAGCTGTACATTGGCACCTAACAAGATCAGTATTTAACAGAACCTCCCTTTAAAATAAACACTTATGCAATCATTCACAAACTGATTAAGTGAAAACCTCAGAGAACATTTAGGTGTGTTGGTCTGCATGTTATCTTGCTTTTTAGGTTCTCGTACCAACAGCACCAGCATCCCGGGTAAATAAAGGCTGAGATTTTTGGCAACAAAGTAGATCTTTTAATCAAGTTGTAATGAGTGTAAGTGGTTGTCTGGGTTAAAGGGCCCTAACTTTGTTCAATAATGAATATGCTTTGTTCTACCAAGCTCAGAAGTTAGTATTTTTTATTATTTTGTATTTATTATTTTATATCTTCCCCAAATAATGCCATAATATTGCCAAATTGTTGTGTGGTATTAAAATACAGTAGTCAGAGATATTATAATCACTTTAGATGCTCCTAAATGTTTCAAATGTACCATGTAATATGGAAAAACATTAAAGAGAAACAAGCCACACCTCTTTAAACCGGACCATATAACCTCTGGTTCTTACAGGGCAGGACAAACTGTACACAAGGAAGGCTGTGCATGTCAATAGCTGGGTTTCCAAAGATGGACAAGGTGTACTTTTAGGTATGAAATTAATTTCAGTGTTTTAAGTTTCTCAGGGTGCAATATATTAGTAATGAATGAATGCTGAAGTATCAAGTAACTTCTTTAGATCTAAAGCCAATATTCATAATGTTTCCTTTATCTAATTAAAATAAGCATATAGAAAATATAGTAGTTAAAATCTGACAAGAGGGCAACAGGATTTTGTAAAGCGCTTTATCAAATATAGATCGTTTCAGTTTAAGATCTTTATTATAAGGTTTCTGATGTAACAAGTCCTTAATAACATTTTAAACTATTTTAAAGTGTTTAAATAACACTTTATGTAAAGTTTAAATAACACAATAATGTACAGAATATCATTTATTATGTATTAAAAAATATAAAATAACCAGTAATTACATAGAAGGGATGATATTGTGCATAGAAAATACTCTGCATTAGTTATTTGTCTCTATTTTCAGACAGCTCATCATTTCCTATCCATTAATTTATTGGATTTGTCCAAACCACTTATCTACAGTAACAGCTTTATCTGATCATTGACCTCTGACCTCCTCATGGATTGGAAATCTTTAGAAGCGCTCCTTAGTGGGGCGAACAAATACTCCACAGGTTTTGGGCGCATATGGCTCACCCTGGTGTTCGTGTTCCGCGTCATGGTGTTTGTCGTGGCTGCTGAGCGTGTCTGGAGTGACGAAAATCATAACTTTGACTGTGATACCAAAAGGCCGGGCTGTCCCAATGCTTGCTATAACTATTATTTCCCCATCACTCACACGCGCCTGTGGGCGCTGCAGCTGGTTTTTGTCACCTGTCCGTCCTTCATGGTGGTAATGCACGTGTGGTACCGCGAGGAGAGAGAGCGCAAGTACCGCCTCAAACACGGAGAGGGCGCTAAACTCTACGACAACACGGGACAGAAGCACGGAGGTCTGTGGTGGACCTACCTGCTCAGCTTGATCGTCAAGACGGGCATAGAGGTGCTTTTCCTGTACCTGCTGCATATGATATACCATAACTTCGACATGCCCCGCAGCGTGCAGTGTAACGTGGAGCCATGCAGACAGGTCACGTGTTACATCGCGCGACCCACTGAGAAGAAAATATTTACATACTTTATGGTTGGAGCATCAGCTGTATGCATCGTGCTGAACGTCTGCGAGATCTTCTACTTGATCTCTATGCGTATAGTACACTGCTGCCAGAACGCATCAGGCAGTAGAAAGTCGGGATGTACCGCTTGTAATACCATCGAACTTGTAGATTACAAACAGACATACTCAGTAAAAGAGAGCAAGCAGTTTTAAATCTATGCATTTGTGACACAAACAGGTATGCTGTGCTACAACCAAAAGGTGGCACTTTTGCGCTCTCGCAAATTCTTGCCGTATAAAAAACAATGTGCAGTTTCAATAAAAACGTAAAGTGAGTAACTAATTGAGCAAAATTAAGTAAACATAATTAAGGGTATTGTTTTATAAATTACATTCAGCAATAAAGCATTTCGATCATAAAGTATTTTAAACATTATTTGTGTTTCATGTTTTGAGAATGTATGCATGCATTTTTATCCCGTGCTGCTATACATTTTGCATTAACACATTGTTCAAACTACATTATTAAGTCACTGTGTGACTTACCAATATTTTATTAGGAATATTAAAACGGAAAACAGAAAACGTGGAAATAAACACAGATCAATGTGAGCATTTCTGGTTGAGTGTGAGGAAGTCTTTTAGAGTAACCTAACAGGTCATTTTCGTGTTCTTACTTTAAAAATGGTGGAATTGAGGTATATGCAGAAAGGATTATGCAGAATTATAGAGACAAACAGTAATTAAGGAAAGATTTGATTTCAAATAAGCAGTTGACAATGGTTTACTGGTTTCTGTTGCTTTAAACCAGTATATAATTTATGACTGTGTTCAAATACAAGAAAATGTCAGCTGAACATTGGTACATCCACACCAGCTGTCACTGATACTGGAAGGTGTTTCCTTTCTTACAAACACACAGACAAACCACAGAAGACACAGTGAGTCCTGCGGGTTCAGATTCTTTCTCCTATTTGGAGTGTTTTGACAATGATTTCACTTTAATTTAGGTATAGTTAATTTAGGTAAGTTACTGAATATGTGCACAACTTTATACACTGTATACTATAGACCAACAAATATAGGATGTTGTTTTCTCTTTCATAGATCACAAGGATACATTAACAGATTTTTTTCTGTTGGTAATAAATGTCAGAAAAGTGCCTTAAATGACCTGAATGATAATAAATGAAATTAAGAAAAGTTTACTCTAAGTCTGTGATGTCTTAGGAGGACTGTTTACATTTGTACCAAGCAAACAACAGGACAGAGAACTTAATACTTTAAAAACCTTACTTTGAATTTATGAACAATGTACCTTTTGCCCTGTCAGCACTGTCAAAATAGTTTTTTTCATTTCCCAAAAGTCTAACAAGCACATTATCTGTCGAGTTGCTCTGCCAAGTGTACACAGCACGTAATGATTAACTGAAGTGACATCTCTACCGTAGCTTAAACCCGTCCCCAGTCGATCAGAGGAACTGTGTGCGTGCTCGAAATGAAGTCCACCCACACTGCTCTGTTGTTATCTTTCAGCTTTCTCCGTCCTTTTCAGAGCACAGGAGCAAAACATTATAATGTTTGTCTGCACAGCTGTGTGAAAATATGACCCTTGTCACGTTCCCCTCGAAATCATAACTTATGCTATTGAGAGAGAAGGCAGGACTTTCACGAGAGTTTATTTGTGAAATATTTAGTACATTTATGGAATGACAGTTAATTCAGCACATGGATATTGGGGTCTGTTTCATATCTCACTCCCTCTCTCTTCCCTTAGGGGTGTGTTGTAATGATCTGGTGAAGCAGAAGGGTCTGAAGCAAAATGGGCTTTAGTATAGTGTTAGTAGAGCATGTAAAATTACTGTTGGGCGCTCTGGTCCACGGTTTGATTCTGAGGCACTTCAGCCTCCATGTGTGGGGACAGGCCATGAAAAGTGCAATCTCCAATGTCATCACCCTGGCATCAGGCTTGCTGGTGGGCATATACTTTAAACAAGGTAATGCTATACATCACTGTAAAGTGGGCGATCTAATAAACCAAGGGGATGAATGACGCATGAATATTTAGTATCTCTTGCATGCTTAGAATTGTGTCATTGCATTAAATTACAAATATCAAACCTAGTGGCATCTGCCAGCAAATTATGCTAGACCATTATTGCAATTACTTAACCAGCTGGACTGAGTCTGTATCCCTGTAGTTCACACCATCATATTAACTATAGACATGTTCCAATTAATTTGACTTGTCTAACACAATGACATTAATAGATTTAATGTGACTTAATACTGTTTCTTGGGCCATTGCCTATGCAAAAGATCACAATAATGGTTCAGTGTATTTATCTATAGGGTGTCATTATTGGGATATTGACTGTACGTCTCTCTAAAAACATATAGAACAGGATACTGGTAAGTGTCTGACACCTTCTTTGCCTCTAGATAAAGTTAGATAAAGAATACATGTAGAGAAAGAAACAGAACAAATGCATAAACGTGTTTTAATTGGTTTATTTGTTTGTGCATTATTCCCTGTCAGTGGCACACACCTGCTTCCTGTCTCATTTATCAGGGCTTGTTGTGGCGCTCTCGAGCGTTTGATCACCGGCTTGTCAGTGAGCTTGCAGCTGCCTTCATATTTATTTCAAAATTTCAAAACCCCTGTGATATACAGAAGCCTGCAGGCATAATCCTTTTCCTGGCACTTGAGTTGATTTCTTCGAGTATATGTTCGTAAAACATCTTTTTTGGCTGTAGAGCTGGTCACTGTTTGTGTTGAGTGCTACAGCTCGGTCGTTAGACTGACTGTGTCCTTGGTAAGCGCCGTCATTCAAGGTGACATATGTCTGTCATTCAAGATGACATAAGTCTAACAATTTTTAAAATTGTTACTCACTGCTATTCTTCTTCAGTGTTAAGTTCTGATTCACAGATGTTATACCAAATAGCATTCTGACATCACCAAACATCAGTCATGACATCACATGACACATGGCATGGACATCAGTGCCACAGTATTTAATTAATTAAATTTTAGCCTGTTTGTCACACATATGACATCAGTAGATTTGGAATATACTGCAGCACATAAGACTACTTTTATAGTCATTTTGGGGCTTGACAGTCCAAAGAATCCTGTGGATTCTTAAAAAATTACCCTTTGTGTTTTATAGAAGAATGTGTATTTGAAAGTAATGACTACTTGTTATAAGTAATGACAACATTTTTATTTCTGGGTTATCTGTTCTGTTGAACCGTTGTCATATTTCTCATTTTAAAACTCATTATGTGAAACATTGAACAAAAGGAGCACACTAAATCTTAAAATTGCACAACTTTGTTCTGAACTGCTTATTAAATTCTCATACATTATGTCCTGTTTCTATATGACATAGTCTTGTTGTGTAGATTGTTAAAATAAGTAGTTCAAACATGGTTAAACAGACTCACTGGTCATTCACCTACAATAACAAGCTGAGCCAGTGACAGAAAACCATGTTTTTTCTGTGTCTTCTCTTAGAGCGCCACTATAGCTCTGTGGATACCGCTGATAATCATCAGTGCTCTGGAGATGTTGATGTCATTTAAAGTCTCACTCTCCGACCTCGCTCTGCCCTGCTGTCTCGGCAAACATCATCACGATCCGAGCAGATTGGTATGACAGACTGCACCCCAATAAATCAGCATCTCGAGGGAGCTAAAATCTGAATCTTAACAAACTATTAAATACCAATCAGCGCTGTGGCGTAGGTGGGCTCATCCTGTGAGTTTCCAGTTGTACATCTGACAGCTCGGGTGGTCTTCCTAATTGATGCTCGAGAATACTAACAACGTGTGTGACTGACTCATGGCCCTCCTGCATGCGTGTGCGAGA
>JAZGTJ010016234.1:0-12829 GCA_036877575.1 Botia almorhae
ACTTCAACAAAGAAATATTATGTTGCTATCTGACCTTTAGTCGACTGTGACGTTTATTTTGTCCCCACAGCGTCCAGGAATGACCTCAGGGGCACGAATGCCCCATCAAGGAGCTCCCATGGGCCCACCAGGACCTCCATATGGAGGAACGCCACCGATTCGACCAGGGATGCCTAACCCAGCCCTAGACCCCAACCGAAAACGCCCCACCCCAACCCAGCCTGTGCAACCTGCCCCCATCCAGAACCGTCCCAGAAAGTGAGTTGGTAATATCAGACATAAGTTCAGATGGTTTACCTCTGACATTTTAGATCATTGCATACAACAGATATACAATAAAATAAAGAACAAGCAAAAGTCCTAGCTGCTTTTCTTATGAAGTTGTGGGGGTAAACAGAGAATATTAGTTCTACTGCATTTTTAAAGCCTGTAAAGAAAAAGTTGATTGCTATGAAATGCTAAAATGCTGCTTATATTAACAGTGCATATTAATAGTGTCACTTCTTACCAGTAACGGGGTGCCTGAAATAGGCCCATCCAATTTAATGGACCTTTTAAGACATTTCTGGTTCTTAATATGACTCTTACCCAGTGCCTTTCTATTGCAAACAAATGTTACATTTGGAATTTGCTCTTTTCTAAGGTCCTTGAGCTTGCACACACTTTATCTTTATTTTGTCACTGTTGCTCTCATGTGCTCTCGCTAGTGTTTTTTCGTGCATTTTCATTTCAACTGTACGTGCAAGTTGTGACCACTGAAGTCAGATCGCCGAGATCATACTAGAAATTTGGATACAATAATACAGAAATACAACGTTTTAGATTATACATTATTAATCCCAATGCATTCTGGGCCAGAGTTTCATCAACTTTCAGCATCACTGTATAAGTGACTAACTGGAGGTACCCCAAATCCCATCAACCTATAGGAAACCACTTGGATTTCCGGCAGCAAATGAGATATCTGCGAGACAGATGGACATAAGAGAAGCCCTGTCAGATCCTCCAATTGGATCCAAGTAGGCTGTTTATTCTGCTGCATGTTAGCTTGATGATGTTAGTTTGTGATGGACGTGTCCCCGCCTGATTGGCTTGTTCCTGTTTGCACAATCAAACTTCACTGGTCCCTATTTCCAATGCATGTGTGCACTTAACAGATTAACGTTAAAGCCAATGTTCAGCTTCTACAGCATTCACTAAAATGGTTGTAAAAGTCAACATGACCTGACCCGAGAATGAGTGTTGCGTTATGCATGTGAGATTTAAACGTTGAGGACAGGGCGATGTGCGTGAAGGTTGCATGACCTTACAGACAGAACATCAACAGATCCATCTGCTTCAGACTGTTCTGATGACATCCCGTGTGTTAATTCAAAGTGTGTATTTTCTCCCTTTATCATGACCTTCTATCTGCAAACTACCACTGCAGTCGTTCACCTGAATTCATTACTGATTCATCTAATTCGAGTACTTGCTCAAGGCAATATCCTCTGTCTCTGTTCATAGCTCTGTTTCCCTAAGGAACAGTGTGTCCTGGGGTGGACGAGTCAGACCATGAGAAAGTTTATACTCCAGAGGGGGTGTGGATGTGAATGTGGACAGACATTTCCTGTTCCGATGGGCTTGTGTTCCTCAGCTCTGGTCCTGAGGAGCTGTCAGTATATGTGGGGGTGTGATGGCATGTCTATTGGTGGAAAAATGCGTCCATGCACTAATGAATTATATGCATGTTTGGGTTAGTGGAAGAATGGGTTGGAAACATCTTTCTTAAAGAGTTAGACATTTGTATGAGACTCAGATGGGCCCATTTTGAGGCTGTAATTGACATTGCAAGGTCACCAAGTTGGAGCATTTTCAAAAATTTGGACCGAACAGATTTGGTTATGCCACAACGCATTTTACAATAACTGAGATGGACAGATATTAAAGCTACAAAGCAATACTTGAATTTACACACAAATTATGAAATGTAAAAAAGTTTTTTTAGCCAAAAACACTTTCTCTGAATAGTGTATTTACAGTATATAAATATTTACAGTATATAAACCTGCTTTTTTGTGATGTAGGTGAAGGAAGGACAGTCATAATTTGTTTAAAAATTATTTCACACGTTTAGATTATTGTTTTCATTATAGTTAGATTATTATAGTTTAAATGTAATGATAATTTTGTGCTGTATTTTTATTAATGTAACAAATATAAAATAATTAATTTGTGTGTAGCCTTTAGAAACATCCAAAAATGGCCTTTAACGTATGTGTTTTCTCCATTCTTTTCTTATCACTCACACACACACACACACACACACACATTCATGCTGTACACACAAACACACACAGCTGGAAAAACCTCTGGATAGGTCCCAGTTATTCAGCAGATGGCCTGTGGACTCTGCTATCAGTCACCATAGTAACATGCTTTTCCTTTCTCTCTTTCTCTTTCTATCTCTCTTTTCCCCCTATTCAGTGCCAAGAGAAGAAAAATGGCAGACAAGATTCTCCCTCAAAGGGTGAGGTCCATCACTACACCTTTTATCCGTTTGTTTGTCTGTTTGTTTATGCATGTGTTTATTTAGCGTGCCATGCCAACAGTGTGATCACATGGTGCTAATTACTGCAGGTAAATGCTGCTTCCATTTTTTTGGTGAGGTGGGGCAGAAAGTGAGGGAGGTGGGTGAGAGGGATCATCAGGGCAGTCACAAAGATCGAATGCGGTGTGGTGTTCTCTGTGGTGTAGGGTTTGATTCCCAGGGTGTGTGTTGCCATGCGGTTGCATGTGGATGTGTGGAGGCACGAGAGTGATTTTTGTCTCCGTGGGGATGTGACACTCAGTTATACACCACAGAGTAACTGAAATCCGGAATTGATGTGTATTTTATTGGTGGGTTTAAAAACAAAGGGTACACACATGGCCCACACACATGGCCAGAATCCTCCTAATGTCTTTTTAACAGGCGAAAGGGAAGATCTTAATTCAGTGTGATGGGGTTTATAAATGCTGGAGGTCACATGGGAAATCGAGAATGATGCAATACAGTGCAAATCAGTGAGAGTGTCACGTTACAGTTTTCCTGTGTATCACGCAAGGACAGTAACAAATCATAAACAAGAACCAGAATGTTAAACAGTCATTGACTTTAAAGATCGCCATTAGAGCAACGCAGACCTGTGTGAAATCTGTAGTCTAATACTAGATACTGTATTGGCTCTATACGCCCTGATAATAAGAGACTAGATATCTCTAATTATCAGGATATAAGTAATTTTCACAGTATTCCAGAGTTTTGATATTGATAAACCTCAGCTTTATCATCACAATAAAGATTGTTCATGAACTGATTTTTTTCTGGACCTAACTGTGTGATCCTTGTGCACAATGTTGTTTCATTAGATCCGTGAACTGGTGCCAGAGTCCCAGGCATACATGGACCTCCTGGCTTTTGAACGCAAACTTGATCAAACCATTATGAGGAAGAGGGTTGATATACAGGAAGCCCTTAAAAGACCCATGAAGGTATGTGTCTGTCTTAACTTGTAGACATGACTTGTAAGAGGTAGAACAGTGATTTTTATTAGATTTATAATGTATAAACATTTTGTTGAAATTGTTAGCATGATGTCAGTCATGATAATTAATACAGCGGCTTGTTGGCAAGAAATTTGTTTAGCCAAATTATAGTTCCAAACAGTTAAAGACCAAGACAAAAAAAGCTGAAGCTTCCTTCTCTTGCAGCAAAAGCGTAAGTTACGATTGTACATTTCAAACACATTCAACCCAGCCAAACCTGATGCAGAGGACTCAGAGGGCACCATTGCATCCTGGGAGTTGCGCGTAGAGGGCAAATTGTTGGATGATGTAAGCATTGAGTTTGCATTTATAATCTTACCATCTGTTTCATATTTCAGGGTTTTATTCATTTGCCTTGATAAATGTTGTTATTTTAGATCTCTCAAACTCAATAAATGATATTTGTTAACTTTAAATTTATGAAAATGATATAATGCAAAACAAATGATTTTTACTTTGAGACATTAGGAATTTTTTCATTAGCAATGAAAATGGCATGAAGAATTTTTAATGTCTATAACGAGATATATGATATATAGATACATAACAAGATATATGGAAATTCACATCTGCTGACACAGACACTTTGCAAATTGTTTTAAACATTATTTTTTTCTAACATAATCCATACATGTTTTTCTTTAATTTGCTATTCCACTAAATGCAAATATGATTAATGTAATTTTTGTTTATATATTAATATTTATATGCCAAGGTGAAAATGTTTCAATTTAATTGTATTTATTGTTTAGGTTTACTGTACTGCATATTTAAATTTTCTACCACACAGTTTTTGCACAGTTTCTATGTATAATTATAAAGGATTCCATTTTTAAGTTAATAGCTTATGCTTTGTCTGTTACTTCTGTGTACATTTAGCCCGGGAAACAAAAGAGGAAGTTTTCTTCTTTCTTTAAGAGCCTGGTTATTGAGCTGGATAAGGATCTGTACGGCCCTGACAACCACTTAGTGGAGGTGAGAATGAACTTACTCAACATACAGCCATTAAAAGACCTGTTTTGATATGTGCTCTGAACAAAAGCTGAAGGTGATTAACTTGAAAAACTCAAGAGTTCTCTCTGCGTTTCATAGAAGAATGACAGTATCACAGGGCAAAAAGACGTCACGTTTCTTTTACGCTCCTGTAAGTGTCACTTGGCCTTCGCCGTGTCCAACCGCAAAGTCAATGTCATAATGAAACATTCAGTTAACCATACTACATATAAGACGTGTCTGTATGGTCACCATAGCAACGTGTTACATAAGGAACTTGCCCATGACACTGTGAAGTGATGACATTGCAGCCAGCACAGAAATCTACATGGGCAACATAACAGAAGAAATGCATTCATAAAGACAAGCGCTTATAAAACCTCTAATAGAGCACAGAACGACAAGTCTTTGTACTCCTAGAGAGCATTTTACTCTGTTTTACTGAAGAAGCTATTGTGCACAGATGCTATTCAGGCAGACTCAGGCATTTACATTACACAAGGGAACCTTTCCAGCTGTCATACGCACTTAATATTTATGGGCTTTGTTTGGAGCATTCATGTTTGGAGAAGACAAATTCACAGCATCGGCCCTCGAATCTCAAGGAGTGACCCTTGCATCTTCGGCCTATTCATTCTGCGTGCGCGCTTCCATCCTGGCACAGAACGGGCGCGGGCTGCGTGCGACGCGTTCGGGTTTATTCATTCGCCGGCTCTTTAAACTGTCCTTGGTGGTTGAGGGTTTTTCATTGCAGCTCACCAGATTGTAGCATGTGATAAAAGAATGATTTACCTGTGTAGAAAGACAGCATTGAAAAAGCCCCCAATGTCAAGGAAAGCTAATTAAGTTGAGCTGTGAGTCATTGCTATTATGTTTTCTTTTAAATAGTGGTGTGACCACTCAGAGACACGCAGCAGTTTAGGGAAAATAGAAGCAGAAGTGTTTAAAGGCCTCATTTTATTCAGTCCCCCACTTAAATGCGTTTGCCTCGCGTAAATGGAACATAATCAGCCCAGTGTAGTTAAAACGTCTGATTTTAATATAGTTCAGTTTTTGAGTGTACATCTTGCTACATTGTTTAACTTCTCATACATATATGTGTGTGATGTGTGTGTTTGTAATATGTGATATATCACAGTGTGTGTTTTGCGCTAACAGTGGCACCGCACCCCTACAACCCAGGAGACAGATGGCTTTCAGGTGAAGAGGCCTGGTGATGTGAATGTGCGCTGCACCCTGCTGCTCATGCTGGATTACCAGGTAGAAATACTGGATTATGGTTACAGATTACTGGTGATGGATTACTGGTGGAGAGTTGCTGGGGGTTTATGATCACAGAGTGGTTCTGAATCTATTTTAGGATTCTGAATCTAATTTTAACCTGGAAATACACCGAATGTTTTAGACTTCTGATAAATGTATAACAGGGTAATATTATAAAAAGCAAATTTTGATTTTATTAAAACACACAAGATGTTTTCTGGAACATTCTGAATCGTGCTGAGATATCATCATCAGGTTTTTCATGTTTATGGCGTCTATGCTAATGGAAATGGATACTAATTCTGAAACTCATGTTGCTTTTACAGTTCAACTCGAATCACATGCTGCGTAATGGAAAAAAAAGTATCAAGCATTTTTACTAAAGCTCTCTATATATAGATGTTATTTTTACAAAATGTGTAGCGCTAAATAAATTTTTTCATTGAAAAAGGTGACGTGTTTGTCCCAGTTTGAATGATTATTATTATTATTATTTTCATTATTACAGTATGAAAATCACTGTAATTATCATCTATACTTCAGATATTAACCACTTAATGTTTGATTGACTTCACTCTTCACCTAAGTAAATAGCTCTCTTAATTAAGGTAATGTTCTCTGTACTAACTTCATCCTGATTGAGTGAATCTTGGTTTGCCATGAAACTAAAGAGAAAAATTAAATGTATGTTTTTAAAACAAAAGATGTTTCTAGCAAATCAAGGGGAGGAGAAAATTAAACAGCAACTGGACAGTCAATGTAACAATTACGTCTCTGCCAATTTTCTGCTATGTGACATGCTGCTATTCATCTAAAACTTTAAAAAGTAAATTTCTTTTAAAACATCTAAATTTTTTTTGATTAATCATTATTTACACATGAGTTTTCTGACCTTACATTAATTGAGAGACTAAATCGAACATTTGTACTTAAAAATTAAATTAAATACAATTAATTTGTCACACAGCAAGACCAATTAAATGTAACTTATGTTAAATGTGATTATAATTGTACAAAATTATACAGTTTCATTTATACATTAATGTTAATGTAAATTTACATCTTAATCATTGATGTTAAATAAAAAAAAGGTGCATGTTGCATGTTTTTTTACCCAATTATATTAAAAATACATTGTAGTAGGTATAATAAACTGCATATGAGAATATGTTCAGACATCACAGTTGTGTTCAGGTGTTTGTAAATGTGTTTATAACGATTTTTGTGTCCATCTGCATATCAGCCTCCTCAGTTTAAATTGGACCCACGCCTTGCACGTCTTCTTGGCATCCACACTCAAACACGCTCCTGCATCATCCAGGCATTATGGCAGTACGTCAAGACCAACAAACTGCAGGACTCTCATGAGAAGGAGTACATCAACTGTGATAAATACTTCCAGCAGGTACTGGCATCCATTCTAAATAACTTCATCATTTGAATTTTGTGTAAATGTGTACCTGACAGCAAATGTATTTACTGTAAGTCATTTTCTGTACCAGATCTTTGACTGTCCTCGTCTGAAGTTCTCTGAGATCCCCCAGCGACTGACCAACCTGCTGCTGCCACCTGATCCTATTGTGATCAATCATATGATCAGGTAATTAGTCACTCATTTAGAAGGGACAGCAGGATACAAAAGTATGAGACTTTAGGTGAAGAAATTCTGTTTCGTGTTTTTCTAATTTAAATGATTTTTATTTATTCTAAATTGTATTATCGACATAACGAAGGCATTTACAGGGTCAGTGTCACAATTGTACTGAATTGATTGAGAAACTAGAAATATGTAAAATGGTAAATGAATAAACTTAAAAGTTTTTTCTACATTTTACGACATAACATATTATCTTATTAATTGGCTTAATTTATGTAAGTTTATTTGCAGGTTTAAATGAACAGAAAGTCACACATTTCTAATAGGTCTTAGATTTTGGATCCCATTGTAATTCCCATTACCATTCAAACTCCCTCAAACTTTAATAACGTGTAACAGTTTCGCAGCCTGTTTTTTAAAACTTTTCAATGTTGTCAGTGTTGATCCAAATGACCAAAAGAAGACAGCCTGCTATGACATTGATGTTGAAGTCGATGATCCTCTTAAGAGTCAGATGAGTGGATTCCTGCTGTCCACAGCCAATCAGCAGGAAATCGCATCCCTAGACAACAAGGTCAGATATGCAGCTTCATCATTCAAGTATGAAAGAGATCTCATTGTTCATAGCCTTCATATAAACATTTAATGGCATGAGTCTCTGAAAACATAATGTTCAAATCGTGCCTTTCTTTATCCTCCAAAAACATCTTATTCTTTAGATCCATGAAACTATTGAGTCCATCAACCAACTGAAGATCCAAAGAGATTTTATGCTCAGCTTCTCCAGGGACCCCAAGGGCTACATCCAGGATTGGATTTGCTCTCAAAACCGGGACCTTAAGGTAAGATTAAACCAGAACTGCTGCTTAACTGTACTGTATATACTGTATACAATCATATATAAGCTTCACCAAATATCACTTATGTGAACTCATTATATATCATTAGGTATTGAATTTATATCTTATAGCATGTCTAGAAACAGCCTTAATCGAGGCCAAAATAGGGTTTATATAAATCAATGTTAATTCAGTGTCTCTGCCTAGTGGTAAAAGGATGTAACTACTAATGGAGGCTGACTAGTTCCTAAAAATTTATTTTTGGATGCAGCTGATGACAGATACAGTTGGGAATCCTGAGGAAGAGAGGAGAGCAGAGTTTTATAACCAGCCCTGGTCTCAGGAAGCTGTCAGTCGCTACTTTTATTGCAAGGTGAGAGGAACGTAAAAATAAACGACTAAAATGAACTGGTAAAGCATGACACTAGCAATAGCAGGTCATGGGTTTGATTCCCGGGGAACACATGAGTTGATCATGTGTATAGAGCCTTAAATGAACTGTAAGTTGCTTTGAATAAAATTGTCCGCAAAATACATAAATATAATAATCAACAGATCACTTGCTGTTTTCTCTAACAATGTATTTCTTTTATGTAGATTCAACAACGAAGACAGGATCTTGAACAAGTGTTGACAATGCGAACTACTTAAATAACTGGCAGTTGTTTATTTTAAAGAATGGGTTAATTTTTAATTTATTTCTCATGTGGCCCGACACACTGGGCAATTTTCTATGGAAACAAAAGTATTAGACAGACCTTCAGTTTTGAGCTATGGGCTGATTTTAACCTATAAGGTGTTGATATAAGACAATGAAAACTGTCATTGTTCTCTTTTTAATGTATGTTTAATGTACAGTTGAATGTATATACTGTCACAACACAGTAAACCCAAGAATGTGGCTTGGAGGCAAAAAAAAAAAAGAATCTAGAATCAAATTTGTGCTAAAAATGTGTAACAGTTTATACGTTGGTCACACAAAAATTGAACAGCTATTGTAATTGTTTTTAATGCACACAAAGTGCAAATATGCTACTGATTTTGTGTGTCTTCTGACGTTCTGAAAGGATTCAACTCATGTAAAGGTAAAAACAAAATGAAAGGAATTTTTTGATGCCTTGAAAACATTTTTTACCAAACAATTACTTAATTGTAATTGTAATTGCTAAATGTTAGTATGCCATTGTAGATATTGAATGTACCATGTTGTTTTTTCTACATGTTTTAATATTACATTCTGCTTGCAGTTTTCTTTTGTGTTTTTGCTTGTGAGCTTGCACTGTGCAAAAGATTATCAAGAAATCCACTGTATTAAAATAAGGCGGTTATTTTTTCGCAATAAGAGTGACACCTTATTATGAATTTGATACACCGTACACTGAAAACAACTCTATTGATTCAGGCTGCGATCAACTTAATCTGATTTGTGAACAGTGTTAACTGATTTGCAGTGTTAACAGTACAGATGTGTATTGTTAAAGATTCCAAAAATTATTGCTCATAAGCAATGTTTACAAAGGGTGTCTTCATTTTTAGAGGCTCTACACTGTGGCAAAATATTGTCTAAATATATTGTTTGCTGAAAAATGTGTACTGTAAGATACAATAATGCATGTTGCATGTTGTGTTTTTTGTTTTTAAAGTTTTTAGCATGATTCAGAAAATGTTGTTGATCTTTGTTGCCTTAAATCACTGAGGATGCACAGCAAGCATTAACCAAAGCTTAAATACAGTTGCATCATTTACCAAATGCCAATAAATTAATTTTGCTGAATGTCCAGTTACATCTGTTAATGAATTTTGCATACTCCTAGCCTTAGGTGTGTTTAATGCACAAGTATAATAAATAGGTATTACAATACCAGGACTGAGTGCTAAATCTAGTATGCGTTAGAGGTTATCATTGAGGATGAATTTTGCTAATAAACAAATTGTACTCAAGCATTCAAGTTTAATAAATAAAAAACAACCATTTTCCATCTTGATCTTTATTGCTTTTAAATAATTATCACAAAGGTTGCGTATGTGGAAAAAAGACTTATAATTTACGGACACATAGCCCAGGCTGAGTCACATTAATTACTAATCGACATATTGGTGACTTAAACCAAGAAACTTATCGCCCTGTTGAGAAGACCGTTCAACGCTCCACCTGCGAATAAATGGGTGGAGCGTCATGACTTATCTTCATCTGATTGGTTGGTGAGCCGGTATTGGCGACACGCGCCTAGCACCGCTTGTAGCGCGAGCCATGAGATTGCCTCACTGCTGTTAGCGCTCCATCACTCATCAGGAAGAGAAACTAGGTAAAACAACGGTCTAATCTTATAAACGTCGTCATTAACTCTTATTTTTGTGTTGTTTCAGCGAACACCGATGTCTACCAAAATGTACTGTATCCAGTTAGACGTTTAATTCTGTTTTCCGGGCATCTTTTTAATGAACAATTTGGTTTTGCCGGTCGTTAGCTTGTTAGCTAGCTCGTGGGAACACAATGAACCTCGCGTGCTCTAAACTACTTCAGTCTTCTATAGCAGTTCGTATTACATTTAAACACGTCAATTCGCTCGTCTTCTCTGATATTTGGGTGTAGGCTGCGATTGTTTTGAGTCCATGCAACAAGGTTTACCGATGATCTGCGATCGTAATTGCAGTATGGCTAGAGTTAGCATGGTTGGTGAAGTGCCACATTTGTCGGGCCTTTAGAATAAACCAAAATACAATTCGCTTGATGGCAGCGGTACTAATCATATTTCATTAGTAAATGATTGGTATTGCATATGCTTCTTAACTTAATAAATCACGATATCATTGGTGAGATGTTGGGAGATCGTTTTTGTACCGCCGTCATCATTGCGATTATTTAGCTACACTGCGTCAGGGAAAAGTACTGCCTGACTGTACTCCACGTGAGGCGATTCACTGTCGTCGGTTGCTGGCTGTTTAGTTAATGTTAACGCCAGATCTTAATACAAGCTTGTATGTCGACAATGTACATAAGACAAACGTATGTAGACAAATCTGGTGTTGATCCAAGGGGACGTATGTTTAGGAACCGCCTGTACTTTTTTTTTTTGTTTGTTTTACTTTCTTAGAATTATAATCCTTTCTTGGCGGTGTCGTGTTTTAGCTCTAACTGTACACCATTGCGGTTATAGAATGAGTGTCTTTATCCCAGGCAAACCACACTTTTGTCTCCTCAGACTTTAAGGGGGTGCGGTGTTCCTGGGATCTGCCGTTAAAATGCCGTCAGATTTAGCGAAAAAGAAGGCAGCCAAGAAGAAAGAAGCAGCCAAAGCTCGTCAACGCACAAAGAAGCCTGATGAGGATGGTGAGAAACCTGAAATCCAGCAGAATGGAGCTTCTGAAGATGATGGTAAGACTCAGATATTCAACAAGACAGACTTGTTATACTGTTTGCAAGAATCTAACTGAATTCTTATTCATTACAGGGGTTGCCGGTTTAACAAAGGAGCTGGATGAGTTTGAGCTTAAGAAATCTGAGGCACGGGCAGTGACCGGTGTCCTGGCATCTCACCCCAACAGCACAGATGTGCACATCAGCAGTTTGTCTCTCACCTTTCACGGACAAGAGCTGCTCAGTGACACTAGCTTGGAGCTGAACTCCGGCCGTCGCTATGGCCTTATCGGCCTCAATGGAACTGGTAATGTCCCTTGTTTGTAAAATCTGTATGTTCAGAGTCGTATCCTTTAGGTGACTGAATAAGTGATTTTGATTTATGATGGTGACAGAGGACTTTACTGTAAAGCCAAACTTGAGTATTGGATGGTGCTGGCCTCAGAGTGCAAATTTATGTTACGATGTTTTTTGTGTAGGAAAGTCCATGCTGTTGTCAGCGATTGGTCACAGAGAGGTGCCCATTCCAGAGCACATTGATATTTACCACCTGACCCGTGAGATGGCACCCAGTGAGAAGACCGCTCTGCAGTGTGTGATGGAGGTAGACGATGAGAGGATTCGGCTGGAGAGAGAGGCGGAAAGACTCGCTCATGAGGACTGTGAGTTTGAGTGACATAGATTAAATGCAAAATAGCACACATGGAAAATTCCTCCTAGTTACTTGGTAACCATCATGTTGTTCAAAACCAATTTTTTGTCTGTTGAACTTTTGTCTGTTTTAAAAAAAAAAAAAAAACGTTGCATGAAGATTTTTTTTTTCACTGGCAGTTCATAGTTGCTTTGTCCATGTAGATAAAGTAAAAATAAAAAATCAAAGTAAACTAGTTTCTTCTGTGGAACACAGAAAATATTTAAAGAAATAAAATGTTTTTTTCAAGTCTCTGTGGTTGTCCATACAGTGGAAGTCAATGGGTGCCACTGTTGTTTGGTTGCCAGTGTACTTCAAAATATCATGTTTTGTGTTCCTTAGAAGTCAAACAGTCATACAGGTTTGGAATGACATGATGATGAGTAAATGATAGAAGAATTTTTTTATTTTTGGGTGGACTGTCCCTTTAATGGATCAAGTCTACTAGAAACTCCACGTTTTCATAGGAACTGCTATTTTGTAACAGCTTCCTTTCCTAGGCGTGGTATATTGAACATCTT
>JAZGTJ010016235.1:0-12829 GCA_036877575.1 Botia almorhae
ACTATTGGCAATTGAAAGTGGACTGGAACGTTATGCAGATATAAGATCAGATTTGAGACGCAAGCCTAGTAACATGTATATTTGCCTTTTTCCTTCATAACCTTTCCTGTAGCTGATGTAGCTACAGTTGTGATTTTCAGCACCATGGACAGCACCAGCATTGTCTGACAGTTCACAGCTTTGTTCTCATACCAACATTGAATCTACAGTTCAAATTGTATCTAATACATGCTGCACAAGGTTTACAGTATGTTTGGTAAGCACTGGGCACTTTATAGGACAATTTAATGATCTGGTCTTAAAATATGTTGAAACAGCCCATTACCACGTGGTTGACTGATGGACTTGAATTTGTGCAGATGGTGATCGAAAACACAGCTGTCATAGGCTGGTTAAAGCCAAGCAGCTAGAACAAGTAAATGACGTTGCCAGATGTATCCGTGATTTGTGGAAGCGTTCCAGCTGTAAACATACCAGACAATTACTGCACGTCCTTCAGCCAGCATAGTTTCCATCTGACCCACCTATCAGCTCGAAACAGCTGGAATTGTGTCTCATCAGACCACCATACCTGACTTTAGTCATTATCTGGCATCCAGGCATGAACTTCCTGCCCCCAGTGGTTTGAAATTCTCATGGCATAATGAGCAATGCACATCATGGGGCTTTCCATTTTTAACTTCAAAAGTATTTTTATGGAAATGTCACCTGGTGCTCACTTGAGTAACGTGTAATTGGTGCATCCACTTCAGATTGCTGCCACCTTTTTTCCGAATTTAGATATTGATTGTTTCCAAACTGGCTTTTGAAATGCTGCTTATATTGTCCCTTCGGTAAACACCCCTCCTGACAACTCTTGGAATGCCAATTTATTTGTGTTTTATATTCATTGATGAAGATAGCTAGTTTTTGGTGTTTGAACCGAGTGTGTCCATCCATGTGCTTCATGAACCCTCAGATTCTCCTCTCATTAATACAGTTCTTACAGTTTTCCAATATCATCTTGCGCTTTCCACAATTTATTATGGATCAATTTTAACCCACTGTAGTAAGCGGGTTAGTCTAGCCCCTGATATGAATTAAGAAGTTTGATGTGACAGTCACCATGTTAGGTTCTTGGTAAAAAAGCTCAGGATTCCTTGCTTCTGCTCAAGCACATAAGATGATCTTTGGAGAATGTCAAGTCATTCTGGAATTAACACAGATCATCAGACATCATTAGTATTTATGGACTAAATACTAATAAAATATTTTAAAAAATACCATTTTTTATTCAACTGACAAAACAATTTGTAATTTAAAGAATTTAAATCTAGCAGTCTGAATCTAGCAGTCACTTCTATCCAAAGCGACTTACAACAACATGTATATTCAGATAGAATGTATTCAAAATGTATTTAGTTATAAAAGAATTGAGCCTTTTCGGGACTGCGAGCTTTATTACTATAGTGGTGGACTTTTGAACCTCACTGTATGTACAGTACAGTATACATACAGTGTGTGTGACTAATAAAAAGGAAGAGAATGAAAAGAAGAAATAACATGGACTGTATCCTGAAGCCCCACACTAAATAATTATTTCTTTAATTTTTTATCCCTCCCAGTGTTTTTCGATTATTCTGCATGACTGTGTGCCTCAGTCTCTCCTTCACATGCACTCACTTACCTTTCTCTCTCTCCCTCTTCTCTCCCTTTCTTTCCTTTGCTTTTTTCCCTATCCTCTCTTCATGTCCCCTCCCACTCCAATCTCATTTGCTCTCCTCTTACCCCTCCTCTCCCTCTCTCTCTAGTGAAATGAAGCAAGAGTTGGAGGAGGAGGGCAGTCGCTGTTTGCTCCTGTCCAGACAGCACAAGTTCAACGAGCACTGCTGCATTCGCTGCTGTTCTCCTTTTACCTTCCTGCTCAACCCCAAGCGGCCGTGTCTGGAGTGTCACTATAACGTCTGCAAATCCTGCTGCACATACAGCCAGAGCGAGAGAGGCTACGTCTGCGCCGCCTGCAAGAAGAGCAGGTGAGTGTCCTCGCACATACATGAACACGTTCACACACACATTCGCCGACCGGAAAGGACACATCTGCACTTTCTGTCAGAAGGGGATAAAGACATGTGGAATTACAAACTGTCACTGTGTTATGCAATTACAGCTGGTCAGATGGACCTGGTGGTACATGGAAACACACATAGAGACACACACACATGAAAACACACAAGCATCATTCAAGCAACATATATCATTTAACATACATCATTCAACAAGCAATATAAATCATTCACACAGAAGGACAGTACAGTTAGACACTACACACATGTTGGCAAATGCTGACTGGTGCTGACAATGTAAGTGATTTCAGATTTTACTATCCTTGTGGGGATACACTCTGGCAAGCCCGACTACACACACACATACACACACAGGGTAAATCCTTGATTCCTGTATTGTGTAATACTCCTACACAAACAAACAATGAATTTATGAATGGACTTACTATACTACAAATGTCAATTGTGAGATAGACAGACAGAAAAATAGAGATAGTTAAAGCGTAAGATATTTAGATAATGTAAAAAGGGCAAACAAATGACAGTAGACGGAGAAACTGAAGTTGTGTTAAAGAAGACGGAGAAGATAAAATCAAGTGAGGTGTGTGGGAAAGCTGTGAGGAAACAGTGAAGTGATAAGTGGACATAGTATCAGGAATTTACTCTGGCAATAGCAGTGGATGTTTCAATAGTAATAACACAGCCCTGTTAGCCCTCTTAGCCCTGTTTGCTTTCATAACCGCTGATTTACAATAAATGTGTGTCCAATCTCATGGATATATGCTGTGTGTGTGTGTGGTGTCCTTGTATTCACTACAGTATCGGGACCAAATGTCCCCACAAGAATAAAAATGACCTTGTGGGGACATTTTGTAGTCCCCATCAAAAAATAAGCTTATAAATCATACAGAATGATCTATTTTGAAAATCTGAAAAAGAGTATTCTGTGATGGTTAGGTTTAGGAGTAGGGTTAGTCTACTAGTAGGGTTCGTTAGAATAGAATATACAGTTTGTACAGTATAAACACACCATTAAACATGAAAACCCAACATTGTGTGCGTGTGTTTCAGGAGAGGAGAAAAGAGGATTGGAAATGTCAGGAGTGTATGTTGATGATTTGTAGTTTTCATGTGACTTGACAGTACATGGTGTAAATTTAATCTGTGCATATTAAAGGAATATTTAATGCAAAAATTAAAATTGCCATCACTTACTCACTCTCATGTCCTTCCAAACCCATATGATGCTATTTTGATGTGGAACACAAATGGAGAATATCTGAAGAATCTTAATGCAGATCTTCTTTTCTCAAGTCCATATCCAATCAAACGTGGTGACTTTAGACATGGCGCCTCAAGTCAATGACAATTGGTCACATCACAACGCTGTCATGACATCATTGTGACATCATGCCTGCAGAGAAGATTCTCCTTTTAGTCTTAATGACAGAACATTCATTTTGAGTGAACTATTGGACTTGCATACTTATGAGATTAGTGGTGTGCACTGGAATCAATCAGGAAAATGTTTCCCATCATCCTCTGCTCTCTCTTTCTGACTATTCTCATTTGCTGCCTCTCTCTCTCTCTCTCTCTCTCTTTCTCTCTCACATATGATCACCGCATGCCCGAGGCATGGATTCTCCACCAGGATTATTTCTCTGAGTTCTACCTTCATGTTCCCTCCATGAAATATTCTCTTAATGAAAAATCAGGTCTGCAAATTTCATGTTACCAGATATTAACATGCATTTTATGGTATCAGAAATGAATGATTTCCCTTTTGTCTTGCTTATGTCTGTAATAAGAAAAGTATTTTAATAGCTTCCCCTAAGAGCTTTAAATAGCATATTTATTGATCTTGTAATTAAAGGAATGTTCAGTGTTTAAAACAAATAAAGCTTTACAGATAGAATCTATTGATTACCACAGAGAGTGATTTTGACCTTTTTTAGTCTTTTTTAGTTTATGAAGATAAGCATTCCACTTAATTGAAAGTTGATGTTAATTTTGTGTTAAATCACTTGTTCATTCTTCCGTACAAAAATGTGTTATTTGGGTGGTAATATAGTCTAAATTCTACTTTTACACCCTGACTTAACCATCAATGGCAAAGACATTTTAGTGGTAGCGCTACAGCTTTAGACAGTCTCTATCTGGTATCCTTGCACCCGTTATTTAAATGTAACTGGATTTATATGGTCATAACAGCGGTTAGAAGATTAGATACTGCATATCTTTGCCCAGGTGATTTTATCACACTAATGTCATCTTGGTAAAATTTTGGATGTACTTTTAAACAGTGTGTAAAGTGTGTGTACATGTGCATTTTTACAAACTTGGATGATTCAGAATGATTTCTGCAGTAATCAACAGCATGTCACAGATGCTACTGGTAAGATTTTTGGTAATTAACCCAGAACATTCCTTTGAGTAGATGCATGCTGTGTGTGTGTGTGTGTGTGTGTGTGTGTGTGTGTGTGTGTGTGACACTGACTCAGTCACACCTACCTTTCACTTGCACTCAGTGGATTAACACATTCAGTAACACATCAAAACAGTGTATGTTCTCTTTTGAACAGTTAATGTGTGAAATGTGTGAATCTTTGTGTATGTTTGTTTTGAAAGTTGAAGAGAAATGAGATTTCTCTCTTTACAGTGTCACTAGGTATCACTGTATCTTGTCGGCTTCAAACAGAAGCACAGACGCGAGGGCTTGGATGGTGCAACACGCAGATGGTGAAATAATGTTGTGTGCATGTACAGATGGGGCCTGACAGGCGTAATAGGTTGAGGTCTGCTCCAATCATCCACACTGTGGGCGGGTATACAAGAAATATACAAGAAAGCTATTGAAAACCAGGGCTGAGGAAGGAACACCTAGAAAACTTCAAGTAATAATATTTTTCTGTCAGTATTACCTGCACATACATCGGTAAAATTAAACTACCAAACTTCCCCTTTGTATTTAGTATCAAATTGAATTTAAAATGTTCATATAGGTGTGTATGTATGTGTGATACATCTTAAACAACCTGACACAAGAACACACACATTAAGTTTGAGACAGGGACCAAGCCTTTTCTAAACACCAGAATCTTTCTGTTGACTTGGACCAGTAAGCAACCACTTAACTTAGAAACACCCCAACAACCACCCAGAGCATCCTCGGGTTTGACATTGTGGGGGGCAACGTTTGCATGGGCAAGCGTTTACATTTATATTTATATTTATTAATTTAGCAGACGCTTTTATCCAAAGCGACTTTTGTAAATATCAGGTATAATCAATTTTGTTTGAAAACATTACCACAACAGTTTCACTGAAAGGCACAATTTAAAATGCTTTTAGTGTTTTCAGCCCTCTCTCTCAAACGCACGCAATTGTTTCTTGACTCAGCTAATGATATTTTCCATCCCCTTATTTTAATCATGCCCCTTATGCCTGTTTTCTGTTTTAGATTTTATTAACAATAAAAGCATTGCTTACTATTTTGTGGGGAATGTTGGCTGGTCCTTAAATTGTAGCTGATTTTAGGTTTTACTATCTTAAATGTCCTTACACCATAGATAACACCTGATCCACACTCACAGACACACAGGCCAGTCATAAAGCATCTCTTGGTTGAAGCTAACAGTAATTGAAGAGAGCAGAGAATGCTTTAAATGCACGTAATCTGAGTTGACAGAGGGGAAGGCGTTGGCTAAGATGTGTTCAGTCAAAATTTAATTCTACATCTCCTTGCCTGACCCTGACCTGAAGGGTTTTACCTCACATACACTCCAAACATCTGCTTCAGTGGATATATGTGGGTGAGAAACAAGCATGTTTTAAAATTGTTATTAGTTGTTATTGTGGCAGCAAACATTCCAGACTCTTAGTTAAAGTGATCGCCTCAAACTGCATCTACTGTATAATAAGTATGCAGGAATTATTTACATATTGCTTTTCACATTGAAGGACACTTTGTGTTAGAATATTTGTGTCAGATACCTGTATGTTGTATATTTATTTTTTATTTTTGGTGATGAGTAAAAATTGGTATATTTAACATTATTTGACGTATACAGCAGTGATTTGTTTGGACAGCCATCTTGACAGTTTTAATACCTTGTTTATTGTGTTTATCATGCTATGTTGGCAGGATGTCGCTGTGTGCTTTGTGGCTAATTGTTTTTGTTATTATGCATTTCAGCACCAACATGTGTTAGCTAATGTGTTTGCATGAACATTTGAGAGGTATATCATCTTTGTTTTTGTGTCTGGTTGCAGTGTGTCAAATGCATTTGTATGCGTGTATGTTTCCTCTAGATACAGTATACCAAAGTCAATTCTCCTGTGAAACACTAACAAAGGCTTTGTCATCATGCTCATTTGCAGTAGGAACACGTTTACATTAAGGATTTAATGTTTACATTAATGGTTTGAAGTAATGGATACATTAGTGAATATTTGACATTTCAACGGATCAGGATTCTCCCTTGTTCCTATTAAAAGACATTGAGAAATGCCTGATAATGACTCATTCATCTCATCTTAATTACTTTCTTCGACACCCCTCTCTCCCTCTCGCTCTTGCGGTGGGTGTATTTGTAACGAACACAATTATAGCTCCTTTGATTGTAACTCAACTGATAGGGCGTTGCACTATGGCAGCGTCAACGGCAAGGTCAGGGGTTTAAAACCCAGTGATCAAAGTCCAGCCTGTAATCATATTTATTTGTCCAGCAGACGTGCTTATATAATCAGCAGAACACACATTAGATATGATCCACTCTGCCGTGTATTCACTGCTAATGTATTGCAGAGTCCTTTACCCAAGGGCATTGTTTGAGTCGGGCTGCTGCTATATAAATTACTGACCTTTTTGATCTAGATTAGACACACTGCCAATTGTTTTATGTGAAGATCTAACACACTTGCTCGTCTTTTGCCTGATTAGTTTTGTGTTGTTGTCGGCGGGTTGTATAGATGCTGGGCTGTAACTTTGGGTTTTGGAACAGCTCATATATTGAAGTGTCACCAGAAGCTTCTATTTCCTGTTTATTCTCTTTTTCTCTGGTCTCATTTAAAAGGATGAGAGGAAATGACCCAGGAGGGATAAAAAGAATGGGCTGCTTTCTTTTCTTTATATTCATTTTCAGCAAAGGGTGGTATTTTTAGTTGTGGGTCAGGCACTGCAGCTGAAAGACACAGGGTTGGACGAGGTGATTCTGTACCTCTTACCTCCAAAAGCCTGTTAGTATGCTAATGTGCCCTTGAACATAGTGAGACTGTCTTTAAAAGGCTTACATCATAATTTTTAATCATTTTATTTCCCCCTGAGGTCGACTTTTTAGTCAAACATTGTTGCACCAATTTAGTTTTATGACCATTTTTTCATTTCTTAGAATAAAACAAGCTGTTTTTTTTGCTTATGTTCCCTTAAGAACTTTATTTCACATTCACACAGAAGCAGAATTTATGAGCTATATGTAATACATTCACAAACATTTGTTATAAACTAAAGAAAGTGACTGCCGTCTTCAATAATTAAACTGACTTCAATATATTTTCAAGATTCTGCATTTGTTTGGTAAGGGAAAAAAGGCAATTGTAATACTATTGAATGGTATCTTCTTTAATTGTTTAGGAGTAATATTACCTGTCTTATTTCCTCTTTATTACATTCATTGTGGCTTTACAATCATGAGGAATTCGAAATAAGTAATTTTCGATGCTTAGTTTCAATGGACAACCCTATAGAGAATTTTTTTTGTTGTGAAAGTTACTGTAAGTTCATAATAAGTAATTGTTTCATTTATTTGGACAGGGAAAGCTGGATTTTTTTATTTAAAGACTAAATTGCCCTAAACTGCCAAAATGTCTTTAGTCATCACACAGAATACAGTTACAAAAAAGTTAAAGAAAAAATACTGTATATCAGGAAATTACTGATTAAAGCTGAGAACTGTCAAATTCAGTGGGCAGCGTTTTCTCTCCAGACTCCAAATAAGTTTAAGCTGACTCACTGCGGGTCAGCTTCAGGGCTTGCTGTATTTAATTCTATCCGGCACAAAGGAGCATTCCAGACACAGTTAATGAATGTTAACCTGATTCTGCTCCACTGTTACGACTTGAGTGAGTAGATGATCAGATTAGCCAGAATCAGATGCATTATGCATAATAAGTGTGCAAGATCAATGCGCAGTGACATTCATTAAAATCAGGTTCAAATATGAAAATACAAAAATTAAACGAACACCAAAGTTAAAAAACATTTAAATGCAAAGATAAACTATTTAAGAATGGTTTACTATTATCATAAAGGTGTAAGCCAAGGATTGGGACACCTAAAATAGTGTCCACAAATTTGTTAATGGGGTGCTTTCATGCTCTAAATGTCTCTCTCACTATGGGGTTGTTGCAATCCCAGTCCTTAACAGGAAGTGTTGGGCAGATATAGACAGTCATTCTATTTAACAACACAGTAAATCTAATCTAACACTGTTTAGTTCCACTCATACCATTTTAAATAGGATACTATCATGAGCACCTATTTTGTGCTGATAACAATTATTTCTTATATTTGTGGTGGAATATTCATACAAGTATAAGGTACATAACATATACAGTACAGCTTCCCAGACAGATTGTGTTTGCTTGTGTTAGTCTGACCCTATAAACACTCACAGTGGCACTGAGCAGTGTGTGAATGTGATAAAGTAGAGTCATGAAATAAAAATGTATTTATTTTTCTTTATCTTTCTGATGCAATTTCACTTTTCCCTCTCTGCCCAGATAGTTCTAGGTGGGGTTTCACTGCCTTGAAGACAAAGCAGGTTTAAGATTATCATCACAGTGGATGTTCTGTCGGTACTGGGGCAAAACTACCTCTTTTCACATTCCTTTAATCTTGATGGACTGCATCAATGCATGCCAGTTTCAATGCGATTTGTGAAACATCACTTTCCTGTATCCCCAAGGTTCTGTCCCAGAACATCAGGAAACGGATGCTGTTTCTTGAGCACCTGCTGTTGTGTCATAATGCAAAAATTCCCTCCTTTTGCTAACCCCATTCTATCAGAACACCATTGAGTGTCTCTGTTGCATTGTTTCAAGCTTTTGGTTGCACCCCAGCTAGAAACATTCTTTGCATGTGTGTGTGTATGCTTGACTTATGCTTGTGTGTGTGTGTGTGTGTGTGTGTATGCTTGACTAATGATCACAGAGGTCTAGTTTACAATTTTCCATTGTTCTGGTAATTAGAGAACAGATTTGTAACTGGCACAGATGAATCACTTTTTTGAAGTTCTATGTTTTTTCCATGGCTGGTGTGTGGTTGTACAAGATTTGTTGTACCTCAGTGGGTGTGTGTCTAATTTAATGGCACAGAACCGACAAAATGCTTTTGTAAAATGTATTTTAGTTCAGTTGGGCGGAGTATGTTTGGTATGAACTGTCGCAACGACCAGCCAATGCTGAAGCCAATAAGCATATTGGCTTTAATAATTAGAGGCGGGGCTTCCCTTTCTATAGCCACTTTGTTGTAATGTCTACCATTTCATTTGTTAAACTATCCATCCTCTCTCTCTTGCTCTCTCTCGCCTGCTGTGTCTGTCTCTTTGAGTTGAAGTCAAATCAGATATTGACATCTCAGTGGTTTTATATTCACAAGGCAAACTGCATGCCTGTAACACAGCGTTTGAAGATGAGAGGGCCAAGAGAAAGTGAGAGAGAGTGGTGCTGAGGGCGAGCTAGAGATAAGAGGGTACTGTGGTTCGAACGAAGGGAAATTCAGCTTCTGTGCAAACATTTCCATAATTGCTGAAATCCCTCTCCTGATTGTCACAATGTAGCAAGTCTCTTGTTTTTTTTTGTATTTTTCCTGCTCTCACCCCGTTTTCTTTTATATCTCCACCATCAATCAAGCATCATTGACTCTGGCTTTGTTCCAAAACCTTGATGTCTACTGCCTACTTAGACAGCTGCCTTCTAAGACGGCATCCAAACTGAAATGGCCCCTTATTAGGGACCATTTGGGAATGTTTTACATAGACAGCAATTTTGTGCGTACCACAAATAGAGGTCAAGACTCAATCCCAATTAAGTCCTGACCCAGTTGAGTCAACGCCAACTCAGTTGTTATAGAAACTGACTCTCAAATGTTGATAATCCTCACAATGTGATACTGTAAGTATAAAAGTACATAGTGCACATAAATATTGTGTAAAATTTTTAAACTGTAAAAGTGCTATGTATATAATGAACTATACTCTTACCTCATGTGCAACCTTAAATAGATTTTCTCAATGATACTTTCTTAGAATTTGGTAAAAAAATCAAAAGCCACCTTTTAAAACAGCCGTTGTGATTATGATCTCTTAAAATGCTGCCTATGTAGGCAGTTCACTAGGGTTTGACATTACACCACTTCTATAAAGATAACCTAGGTCTTTCTCTCTTTTGTATGAATACAGAACTGTGCTGTATTCACACACATTTAGTGCAATACAATGTTCAGCTTTTATAAGGGGACAGAGTGTATAACAATTAAAGGATATGCTAATGAGAATTTCCCATTGTCCCCACTGCACACTTGTTCAAAGGCACTTCTAATTGATGTTTCTTTCATTCTCGAACACACACAGGCACACACACTTACACACACACACACACTTTTTGCATATCAATGATTGCACAGTGAAAAGGCCCCATGGCGCTTTGATATCGCTGTGTAGGTTTTTTTTTGTTGGAGATACAGCAAGATTCCTTTGGAGGAGAAAAAACATGACTCCCTTTTCATCTTCAAGCAAAATGTTGTAAGAGAAGAAAATCTACAGCGATGTTTTCATTGATATAATTTTATGTACTTCATTGATATTTTAAGAGACCTTCCCTGTGCAGTAGTTACTCTTTGATTCAATAAAGTGATATGAGTCATATACAGTACCATCTCTCAGAGACAATTTTGTTGGATAACACAGTTGCTGGCCAGCCTGAGCTCATCCAAAAGGGCTGAGCAGAGGCCATGTGTTACACCAGAGTGAAGGTAGTTTTGAAGTGTATAGGTGAATGGACAGATTGATGGATGGATGGATGGATGGATGGAAGAATAAAAGTTTCCATGAATGCATGGATGGATGGACAGATGAATGAAGGGATGATGGATGGATGAATGAATGAATGAATGAATGAATGGATAGACGGATGGACGAGCGATGGATAGATCAGTGTATGGAGGGATTGAGGGGTTACAAAATGTAATATTATAACAATGCTAAAAGCTATAGAAAATATAGCTGCAAGCAGCAATTACGGGGTCAAGCCCATGAACGTCACTGAGAGAAGCATTTGATGCTTGAGGATTGAGAAAAATAAGATTTAAAAAGTTATTTAAGAAAACATAGGTAAACCCCGTTTACAACACAATAAAATTTTCATTTTTGGCCCCCAGGTGGAGCTGTCGCCCTTGGAGCTGATTTATTTTAATGTGGTCAGGATGTTGTGACAAGGACAACTACAAAGTTTCGTATCAATATACCAAAGCATTGTCAAGATACAGCCTTATATCCATTATTGTTTGCTCATCATCGAATTTGTTAATGTTCTGTATGAGAACGGAGTGGACGATCGAAAATCTGTTAGTAACTTTTTGTGTTGGATGTCTGTAGATGTCTGTAGATACCAAATTTTGTGCAAATTGGACCAACGCAGTAGGAGGAGTTCATTTTTGTAGGTTTAACAAAAATGTTTAAATGGCCAACAGGAAGTTGCCTTAAATATGACAAATTAGGTGTCGTAGAACTTGGCATGAGCCAAAGAATCTAAAGAAAGAAGTTGCATAACAATATGTTATTGCAATCACTTGTTATAAGCATTTTCATAAATTGTACGATATATTTTGACTACTAGGTGGCGCTGGCCCCATTTTGCAGGTCACCTCAGAATATGGTGATGATGAACCATATAAAGTTTAGTAACAATACTCACTTGTGTTTGTTAAATACTACATTTTACGACAAAATTGAAAATGGGCAACGCCCACAATGGAACATCAGATATTATTTGACTCAGCATGCCTCAAGGAATCTAAAGAGACCGCTCACATTATTATAGATCAAAGCACTCAAAAGTTATGTGCGAAAATAGCAATGTGTCAATATACCAAAGCGTTGCAAAGATACAGCCTTATATTCATTGTTACAGCGAGTTGTTTATGCGCTGTACGTGAACGGATTGACCAATCAAAAATCTTTTAGTAACTTTTTGTCTGGGGTGTCCGTAGATGATGCATACCAAATTTGGTGCAAATCAGACAAACGCCGTAGGAGGAGTTAGAAAAAGAACGTTTTTCAAAATATTCAAAATGGTGGAAAAAGTTTATGACGGAAATAGGGCATTTGACTCGGCATGAGCCACGGAATTTGAAGAAAAAAGTCAAAGTACGGGTCAAAAGTTATTAACACAAATGTAAGTGAATTTTTGGACAGTTGGTGGTGCTAGAAGGATTGTGTTAGGGACTCCTGTTTGTGTTAGGTTCCTACTGTCCTCTATCGGTGTGCCTAATTTCATAACTTTCTTATGTACGGTTCTATGGGCTGCCATAGACTTCAAGAGCGGAAGAAGAAAAAGAAAACTAACGATTTCAAGAAAACAAACGCCCCTTCGGGGCTTGAGCCCTAATGAAATACGCTTTCATTAACATATGTTGTCTCCATGCTTATTGGAGACCACTACAAAATAAGAGCAAAATAACCACAACATTTAAGCAAAACAAAATAATCTTTGTATTCCCCATGCAGACA